>JANHFP010007974.1:0-16996 GCA_032468135.1 Calamaria suluensis | reverse complement strand
AGGACTTAGTAAACGCCCACTGCTTTGGACTCCCACGCAGACCAAGGAGAACACCGTTCAGGTGAGTACAACGTACAATTTCTAAATAAACATGCATAATGTTTATGATGGATATTGCCTTGGAAATGTTTTACTCTGAAAGATAGCACTAGAAATAAATAAAAATAATAGGGTGGAACACTAAATAAGTGATTTCAAGAAAGGCAAGATTGCCACTTGTCAGTAAAGACCATTAGTTTATCCTGTATACATTCAATGTAGAACAAAAGGGAAAATAAACACTGAAAGATATTTGCTTCCACAGGAAGAAATAGTGTTTCAATTTCTGTGTGAATTTCAATTTGATGGGAAAGTTTGTCCAAGCCCTCATCTCCTTCCAGTCCAACAGCCATGGCAAAAATCTCTATTTCCAGTAGAGTTTGCAGTCCAGCAGCCACCTAGAAAAGACAGATCATATAATTTACCATGAAAAAAAAATTGCCTTCCATCCCCACTATCTTGTCTTCTTTAAATTATTCTTAACAATCACCGTAAATAAACTTGCTGGTAAGTCTTCATTTCATTTGTGACTTGAATTTCTACCACATTTCTATTATAAACACTTTTTCGCTTGAAACTGATAATAAATGACTTGTTTGGAGCACAGGATCAAAGAAAACTAAATCCCATGTAATTATCTTGGGTGTGAAATAGTGGCAAACCATTTTTATGGCAATATACTGTATAATCCCCAAAGCTGATACATCATTTGAACACTGAGAAAACTTAAAAGAATTGTAGCTAAGAAGCATGTTGAAAGTAAAATGATTTCCCATATTTAGGAAAAGGAATAAGTCCATTTTTTTAAAAAAGCTACTGAAAGTGTTCATTAGAAGGAAGATGATGTTTTCTTAAAGCCTATAGAGACAAAGTAATCTTTTTTGATATTAATACCAATCTATATGTATAGGAGACTGGTATGTATAGGAGACTGGTATTAAGAAATATCAAAAAAAGAGATTACTACATCATTATGTTGAAATAAAAGAATCGGTCCCAACAACCACGTGTAAACTGCTTGAGCACATATTCTCTAGAATAGTTCTCATTCTTGGAGTAATTTGTTGGCTAAATTAAGAGACACCTCACAGTTTGCATCAGATATTCTCATGTTCCAACGACTTCTATAATCTTAGTGGTAGAAGGAGAAGATTCTCCTGAATGTTCTGCACATTTGTATATGACCTTTCAGAATTGTTTGAAGAGTTAAAAAAAACCAGCTCAGAAAATGTGATTACTGCTTTCCACTATTGCAGAGTAAAAGGCAGCACTTTTGGTATTCTGCTTCATCTGTAGAACACAGGTTTGTTTTCACTGTTAGATTTTGTTGCTAATTGAAAAGAAGGGCCATCTCAATAAACCTATAGTGTCAAATCAATCCCACATGGAAGATAATTCATTCTATGCCTCTTCATTAATTAGTTGCTAGTAGGTTAGTCAGATGTGCTTGGTCTCTTAAATTTAATGCTGAGAACCCTTGTGATTGTCCATTAGCCCAGGACAATATTTAGTACCGATCGTTAAACTATATTACATCCCTCTAAAATTATTCTATCTAGTTTATAGGGAGAAATCGTATTAAATTAAATTAGGAAAAAAATCTTCTGACCTTCTCCGAAGTTGTACTTCCATTTTTTTATTGGAGTTGGAGATGTGCAGAAGACAAAAGGTACTAATGCAAAAGGACTCATCCAATTGCTTAGTGTACTGATTTCTACTAATCAGGACCCACATTATTCAGTGAAAATTCAGAGGAAACAAGACACAAGATGGGTATCAGCTAAAAAGCCTGTAATATCCTGCCAGTTCAAGATGAATGGATGGATAGCACTTGAACTCAGTTGTGAGGAAAGGCTCATAGGCCACATTTAAGAAGAGTGGTCTGACCGCAAAAGAAAAGCAATTCAAATTATTTAAACACCCTAGGTCTAGGACTTACAGGCCCTGGGGTGTATTTCACTCGCAATCCTGTAGAAGGTGGTGGTTGTTTCACCCGAAACCTGCCAAGTAATAGAAGCATTAGTTTCTTGTTTTGTGCTAAATCAGAGAAATAAGAAGCAGACCATAGAAGAAGATGGGTCCACAGAGACGTTGAATTCCATAATTATTAAGGTATTTTTAATCTGTGTCAAGATTAACTTCAATCATGAAAGCAAAGTTTAAATTCATAGTTTAAGAAGCCCCGATATAACCACCTAGAATGGGTTACTAAAATTACCCTCAGCCTTTTTCATTGCTTAGCTACAATCTTTATCTAAAATATATTTTTCAGACTGAAGAAAGACATTGTATAGTGTGGCTTGATATTTCTAGTGAGAGAATAGCATATTGCTTCCTTGCAATTAGTATTTGAAAGCTCATTTTACTGGGCCTCATTTGAAGCCATCTAAAGCTAAGTGTTTGATTGGAAATTTGCTCCCACTGCAACCTATATATGCATCATAAAACAGATGCAGCCTCCCTCCTAATCTCTTCAGTCTGGTGACAGATAAAAGTGGTCTCAACCAGATTATGTATCTAAAGGACCAAAGTGAGACTGGTAGATAAGCTATATAAATTTTAGCAACTTCCAGCTGTTCTCTGTAGTCTCTATCACTTAATAAGGGAAAAGGCAAACTAGTAAAAAGGCAAACATCTTAGCCAAGGAATCAATTGAGGACTTCTTATGCCACCTGAATCAATGGGAAGATTTTTGTGTAATTGTGCAGAAAACCTGGATCTAGACTATGGACAGATCATCTGAGAAAGCTGCTCAGATGGGCTATTAAGAATCAGTCCAATGGTAACTTAGATCTCACCAGAAACAGAGTTTTAAACTATATCTTCAATCTTGATGGCTGTTATTCTGATTTAAGAGCCATGTGGAGCACAGTGATTTTGCCTATTAAACATAATGCTTGTATCATCAAACCTAGGAATGAAATTGTCATGTAATTAGAATTTATGGAGGAAAGAGCCACTGAGAAACAAAATGTTTGCTTCATTTAGGCAAAAACAGCTGTCCAAAGAGCATAGATTGGCCCCCTTCATACTCCTGCTGGTGGCCTCAACCATAACCCAAATTAGATTTTCCTGAATAATAAGATTGTGATGAACAATGACAGAAGTAGAAAAAACCTCCCACATGATAACTTGTAAAATATCACCAACACTAACATAATTCCTTCCCAAAAGGAAGGTTTCACTTTAAACTCTCAGCACAGATGCAACTTGACAGATGTAAACCAAAAAATGTGTTTGAAACCCACTACATTTCTTTCTGCATTGGATTGAAGAGGCAAACTAAGTAAAGGTGAAGGTATTGGAACAGTCCATGTGGGTCCATAAGCTAAGCACTGTAGTTGAAACTAAATGGGTCTTTGACCATCACAATTACCTTGTTCTTTATAAATGCCAGGGAAGATAATACTGGGTATTACAGTATCATCTTTATTCTAAATTCAAAAGATTATTCTGCTGCAAAAGGACCCATCAGAAATGTAGTTTCAATTGTTATAGTGATTTTCACCTTCACTCCATGTTATTCTAACAGAACCTTGGACATTAGAAGTTTGTGCATCCTTGCCAGTTCAACTCAGTCACTAAATTTTACACTATAACAATGGAGAACAGAAGGGAGATTATGTAAGCATTTCTCTTTTTGGATAAATACTTTAAGACAACAGATTTACCACTGCAATGTTTTGCCCTAAAAAGTGCCATCTGTGTTATACAAACTATATGCGTGGCTCATAGAAGAACATGGCTACCACAAGTACTTCTATTTTGAAACTGATTATTATTGATGAAATTCAGGTCCATGGGATGGTGCTATTCTCGTATATTACATACCTGCAGTCAAGAGAGAGAAATTATCCTCATTCTTCCTCCTTGAACAATTTACCACTCTGACATTGTTCATATAGAAAAGGATATCAGTTATCTGAAAACAACTCCATGGTGTATCCCCAAACAACCAAAAAAGCAAAATATTTTGATGTGTTATCCTTTAGCAGATATAAAACTTGCTAATAATCTACACAAACCTGCAGAAGTCCATTCCAACATTCTTCAAAGACACTGTGGTTGAATAAGTGCTGCCCTCCTTAAGAATGCCAAATGTCACCTTCGGTGGGATAAGAAGGAATCCTGACATTTTCTGGGAAGGTGCTGTGACAGAGCATGTGCGGACTTTGCCAGAAACAAGGTCTACATTCTTCACAAACAAGAGAGATTATTTAGGAAGGACAGACATATCAAAACTATTAAGCCATATATCTATTGATAAGAATAAAGGGTATTTATAGATTAATATTCTACCCATTCATAGCGGATATTAATACTTCAATTCTGAAATGAAGATTGGTATTCCAAATTCCCAATAGGCTAAATATAAAATAATTATTTTGTCAATTGTAATATAATATATATAGAAGTATAAGTGGATTTGCCCATGTGAAATCAGTCCTGTGAACAATTTAACATGTAAAAAAATTACAATATTTATTTGTGTTCTGTAGTATGGATTTGAACTTAAGGCATGAAAGTCTATTTACCCCCTGTTTGTCCTGGATGAGAAACAGAAATCTGTAATATAATTTTAGCTAAGGGTTTTATTTTTGTTTTAGTAAAATTATACTGCACAGTTGCTTGGACATTCAATGCATATTGAGTAATATTCCATAATGTCAGATAGTGCTACTCTTACTTTTCAGCTGCCATCAAGCCTGTTTTGGTCTTACACAATCAGATGGACAGGTCTTAATAAATGATAAGCTATGGTTAATTATCACTGGATCACATGAGGAAAATAGGCAGAAACCATCCAACAACAGAAGGAGATGTTCACAGAGGAAACATAGGTTTGAAATAAACTCCTTCATCCCCAATCCTAGCTTCTTATGTCCTTGTGGATGAGAGGGGCAAACCTTCTTTTGCACTCAGTATATAAGCAGCTCAGAGGGAAGGAAGGAAGAAAAGTCCATCCAATGCAATCTCCAAAACCAAGCTACAAGCATTTCAGGATGACAGTGTGGATTGGAGTACATGGTTGTCCATTTCCTCCAAAGCCTTTGGCTACTGTTTAGTGACAGCTGGAAAAAACTAGGTATCTACTAGTGGTGTGGGAGGAATCCAATACTCTTAGATACTTGAGTTGCTATTCTACATCTGTAACCTTTAAGTCATGACTTGTTACATCTGATATCCTGATAGAGAAGGAAATGAGTATACAATGGTAGAGGGATGAGTTTGTATGCTTCTTTGTGACATTCTGTGACAGCAGCTTTTCTAGTTCAACTAGTCATAAATTGCAGGTAGGTTATGTTTTTGGATCAAGTTCAACATTCAGTTTCCTACCCAGCCAAACTACCCCTGAGTTCCATCCATTGGATTTTAAGTCCATCACTGCTGATATTGAATAAATACCAAAAACATGCTTCCCTGGAGTGGGCTGATTTGGGAGGAAGATAATAATTATAAAGCATTTATTTCTTACAAACATATTCTATCTTTCCTCTAAAGAACCTAAAAGTGGTGTTCATGGTTCATGTCTCATGTGATCCTCACATTAACATCACTTTGAGATAAGTTGAGCTGAGGAAGAGGAATGTTTCTAATTCAACTAGCAAACTCCATGAACAAACTAGAATTTGGGAATTTGTCCCAGTCCAATACTATAATCATTGCACTGCATTGTACGGTAGGAAAGCTCAACTGATTGCAGACTCTGCTGAAATTTCTAAAACTTGATAAGTGGATAGAAGACATGATGATGCATCTTTCATACCTCTTGTAAGCATGATCATCTTAACTAGAACAAAAAAGTTTGAGGAGATAGAACAATTCTAAATATAATGAAGGTGAAGTCAAGGAAAATTAGAAAGAAAGTAATTATACTGTGGGAATTATATTACTTTTTGCCTTGGTACTGATTGTGGCTTTTCTATTTGTATCAAAGCAGGCAATTTCACTTTCTCTTTCCTTGGGGATCCTGTAACATCCAAAATAAGTGATTGAAGTTTTGGATGGCTCTGGACTTCATTTTCACTTCTTTCTGCATCTACTGAGAAGGAAAAGACTTTTAAGATTACAGTATATGCCCTAGCCTATGACTAATTCTACAACTCGCTGAAGAAGTTAGGGTACAATACAATTAGAACCAAAGTGATGAAGGAAGACAAGATTGTTTGTGGTGATGCTCTCTGAGATCACGTAGGAGAAAAAGAACCTGACTGGTAAAAAAAAAATAGAATTTTATCTGATAACCAATTGAAGGCTTTGAAGAAACATTGATTCCTTCAAGGGAAAGAGAGTGGCATCTATTTTCGGTGAGAACAGGTAAGCCAAAAAGCACCAACTGTACTGTATTATTAAATATATTAAGTGCCAAAATTTTGCTATATTTCTATTCTTTGCTATGTTAGTAGTTCCAAAAAAATAATCTGGTCATCTCAGATCAAGCTCTAAACAAAGCAAATGCCTATACATAAACAATAGATTTTCATTTTAGGATCCATCCAGATAAGACAGCAAAGGAATAAAAAGGAACTTTATTCTAGAGTTCCGTTTTTGCAGATTTATGCAACTTTTCTAGGTTGAAGGCTTTTGAGTGGCATGCCAGAGACAAATTAAAAATATTAATGCAAATTAATTCTCTTTAGTCTTATATATAATATTTTCCCTTTTATGTTACATTAAAAATCACAATTAAATCATAACGTTTGTAGATGCCTGAAGCCTTTTTTAATATTTTAGGGATCAAAGTCCACAGATGAATTGTCTGCATTTTTAAAGCTAGTTTTGGGATCTCAAAATACTGCCAATCCTGATTATAGCGGATGCTGTGATTTGCTATATATCTCATTTTCTCCACTGTCTTACATAGTACAGTTCATTCATAAATAGTAAGATATCTGTTATGAACTTTCTCAATCTGCTGTCAATCTCCCTTCTTCCAAAGGAAGCTAAATGTGCTAGAATAAATATTTTCTGTATTCAAGAAAGTAGTTGAGGACAACAAAATATGCTGTATGTAGAACACATAAGATATATGCAACTTGCCAATATCACTTATTAAATACAAATTAGCTATAAAGCTATATAGAGTAGATATTTTAGCATGTTATAAAGTTCTATTAACTGCTTTTTTCAAAGAGCCTTTTGGAATGATTTACCATTTGTAAAACGGGATGGAGTGGTTTCAGCATAGACTGAAGAAGAAATGGTGGTTGGAGGCAGTTCTTTAGATGGCATACGACTGACCAAGACATCTCTGCCTAAAACATAAATATACATTCATCTGAAGCACTTCTATTTTGCTATATATTTATTAAACAAATTTATATAACTGCCCAATTCACACAAAGGTGGGTTGCTTACAAAATTTTGAAAATGCACCATGTAATAAAATCCCATTAAAAAAACCCATCCCTCCCTATGGCAGCAACAGCACAATCAAATCAGCCATTATGACCACTTGCCATGGCCAGCTCTCCACAGGCCAACTTGCCACGAGGCAAGATACACACTAATATCAAAGAAATGGTAGGAGAAAATCATTAAAGGAAGAATGCAAAAGGAGGAACAAAATGAAATGCGAATAACAAAAATGTAAATAATTTTTAGATTGTTTTAAATAATTAAATTGAATTGTTGAATTGTCCTGCAGCATATTGTCCCATGGTGGAGACAGCAAGTTGTCCATTGGTGAGTTGTTCCATGGCAATTTGGACAGGGTGGTGGTGGTTGGCCATGACATGTCCCATAACCCACTCAGTTTCATTCATGGGCCTGGTGAAAACCACATTTTTAGGGGTTTTTGGAAAAGCAACAGATCTGAACTCAGGTTCGTTCTGAAAGGTTCATACATTATTTTATAGAAAATGGAATATATCAAACACATAATGTGAAAGTTCTTAATATTTTATACAGCTTTTAAAAAGGCCAACTATAATGAAAGCAAATTATTTTATGACATCCAGAACAGATGGAGCAGATGGTGGAAATGCCCCAGTCTACTTCCTGGCTGTTTCTGAGAAAAGCAGCGTATATTCTTTGTAACTGAGGCAAATGTTATCTATCTACATGTTTAACATTTCCTGTCCATTTGAAGGCAGAACATGAAAAATAAATTCTTTGAGAGTTTTGTGGCATCTTAACTCTAAAAAAGCAAGTGATTCCAAAAAACTGTGTAATTCTATGCTGATGGTTTCAGTAATCAAGGGAACAGGATTGGGAGGGCAGGACTACTAGTTGCAGGAGTTACTGATGGGTCTGACAGGTGAAAGATTTAACGGTTGCAAGGGAGTTTCTTACAGTTACAGAAACATGCTTTGAAAGACAATCAAGGAATACAGTTTGGTAAATTTGATGAAGAAAATTCCTAATCTATTTTCTTGGTATCCAATTAGTTAGAATAATGTGATTTTTAGGAGGAAAGCATCCAATTGATCTTACTGCCCTTATTCACTGAATAATTTAAAATGAGATTGCAGGAGAGAAAAAGTGAAAACATAAAATATAGCAGATATTTCTCTCTATCATGTTTTTTTTAAAAAATATAGTCAAACAAGAAGTCAGCTTTTCTAAATCAAGACTGGTAGCATAGAAGCCACTCTGAATTCGATAGACACATGCTACAAGGTTTTCACCAGGCCTCTGAAGATATCACTGTACAGAGAAGCTTTGCACCAGAGTAACTCCGTTTCTAAGCTGAGGAAAAACTGGACAAAATTATGAACATTACATTTTCAGGATCAAGCAAGTTTTTGTGATCTATTTATTCTGCATTCATTATTTTGCTATTTAGCCAACCAGAGTGGCTGAGAGAGGAGAGGTCATATAAGGTGCTTTTAGAAAAGCACCTTTGGGACAACTATGACCTGGATGATTGAGAATCTCCATAGCCTGTTAATTAAAATATATATTTTGTGTTGTGTGAAATAACCAAATTTTTCAAGAGTTCTGTATTTTTTCATAAGATGGTCCAATGTTTTCGACACTGCAATAAAAAATATTAATTTATATTTATTTTATATTTATTGCTGACAATACTGTGCAAAAGATTTACATGTGCTTCATCAGCTACAAGAAAGTCTTAGATTGTGTTGCTCATGAAAAGCTATGGAGAAAAGCTGTGGAGATGCACCAGCACATCCGGTCAAGTTGATTAAATCACTGTGCACAAATCAGGAAGCCATTGTGTGAATACCATGTGGAAACACTGAATGGTTTAAGAGAGAGAAAGGAGTGTGACAAGGTTGCATTCCCTTTCCTTTCTTATTCAATCTGTATGCCAAAATGACTGTGAAGAAGCTAGATCTTGAAGAATAAAAAAATCAGGGTAAAGATTGCAGGTAGAAATATCAACAATCTTTGATGTGCTGACAAGACAACTCTCATCTCAGAAACCACAGTTGATCTGGAACATCTGATCAAGGAAATCAAAGAAAAAAATGAGAATTTTGGTCATTTTCCGAACATCAAAAAGAACAAATTCATGACCGCTGGAAACATCAAAATAGAAACTGATGGTGAAGAGATAGAATGTATGGAAAAATCACTTTCCTAGGGTTGCAAATTGCTCAAAGCAGTAAATGCATCCAAGAAATAAAATGTCAGATTGCACCAATTTACACAGCTATGAGGAATATGAGTCGAATATGGAAAAGCAAGGACATCAGCCTAGCAACCAAATGTAGTATAATCCACTCTATTGTATTCCCCATAGCTACCTATGGTTGTGAAAGCTGGACATTAACAAAGCAAGACAAGAAGAAAATGATTCATTTGAGTTGTGATAATGGAGAAGGCTCCTGTATATTCCTTGGATAGCAAAGGTGACGAACAAGCTAGTACTGGAGTGCATAACAGCAGATATGTTAAGGAAAAACTACAAAACTGCATTTCACTTATCTTGGTCATGTCATGTGGCAATTCACTGGAGAAAGCAATTATGTTTGGAAGAGTTAGCAGAAAAATGAAACCAGGTCACCAAAGAACATGGTGGTTGGACACCATCAAACCTGACACCAGCCAGTGTATAGAAGAAGTAGTACAAATAAGAAGTTGAAGAAAGATCTGTCCCATAGAATCACCAAAAGTCAATGTCCATACCACTGAATGGACAACGTTGTCATCATCATCCATTATCATTATTATAATCTTGTTTGTTTTTCAGTCCCACAAGTCTGTAAAAATACATTTGCAATGGCCTACAAGCATTTTTCCCCATTCTTTTTCCGTCAATATGAATTACTGGTCTCTTTCCATATTACCCCTCAAGCATTTGTTATATTGCTATGGCCTTAAAAGTATCCAGCACCCAATAAATACAGTAAATTCAGTATTACTTGCTCTGTCTCCAACAGTTTCATTTTCAGAAGATTCTGTAAATGTATCCAACAATGGTTCCCTTGTTTCTTTGTCTGGAAAAGGAGGGAGCATTTCTGAGAGAACTTCAATATCTGGAAACTTTAAAGAGAGAAAAGAATAAAAGGAGGAAATGCACTTTCTGACAAAAACACTGCTAAAACAAAATAATGTACTGATTTTATACATTTAGGAGGACACAAACAAGGGACTTGTTTAATGGTGCTTACATAATATGACCTGATTTTCTTTTTTGTTTTATCTGCTGGTCCTTGACTACATATTCTAGTGAGAAAAATTCTCCTAAAAACTGTGATATGGTTAGAAAACTGCAAATCCATAGATCAATACCCTAATTTTCATATTAAATATATGCAAAACGTCATAATTCAGCTCCTCCTTTTCCCCAGTTTTTTTGAACTATCTTTTTTTAAATTGTTAAGAAACTTTATAAATACACACTATGGCCTCAAACAGGGAGTCGCCAAACATAAGAATGAATTATACAGTATAAGCTAAAATATAGCTAAAATAAGAATCAAAGACTAAAATGATCCTGTGCTATTTAAAGACAACATAGAATAAACACTTTCACTTGAAAACTAGGACTATGGCCCAGGAGACCAAGACAGATGGCAATTTTGTGCTCCAATTTTAGTACTTAACATCTTTATAGACTCCAAAATATTTGACAGTAGAGTTCTTCTGTTGGTACATGGGGGTAGCTGGCCTCTTCAAGGTTTTTTAGACTATTTTGTAGGCCAATGGTTAAGTCACCGTAAGTCATATCCAACTTTTGGAGACTTAGTAACTCCTTTACAGATAGGTTTCCTTGAACTAATCTAACATGACCAATCTTTCACCACTTGCTCACCTCTTTTTGAAGAAATTGCATTCCAAATTCAGATCTGAAATAGGGAGGGATGATTCTGTACCTCAACCTCATCAGACAATTCTTTCCATCCTCAATTTCCTGCCTGAAGAATTTTAAATGGGAGGAAAACAGAAACATCTATAGCAATATAAATGGTTTCACATTATTTGATAATTTATTCAGGGATTATTAATCCATACTATTGGTTCAAAACAGACAACTTAATATGTTTTTATGGATCTTTATTATTTTCTCAATTTTGCTAAAATTAATAAAGAGGAAGGACTACTGAATAAGCCTTATGCACACATATAGATTTGTAATTATGTTCATTCTGTTTATATAATATTTACTTATTATTCTGGAAGTTATTTCTCCCACTCTAGAAAACTCCCACTCTGAAAAATACTGATTCACAAAGAGCTGAAGGACTGGCAAACTATTTGCAATTTTCATGTGTAATTCCCTTTCTCACTTATAGAAAAATAATTTTCAGTTGTAATATATATATTTTTTTCTGGCAGTACATTGCTGAAAATTAAGTGAATAAAAAATAATTTCACAGATCGTAAAAGGTCCATAGTTCTCCACCTGTTTTATAGAATACAGGAAAACAGAAGTGAGGTACAGGGAGTGAGGAGGCTTCCAGGATGTAACTGAAAAACTAAAGCCTTTCTCTTCTCTCATTAATATTACTGGTACTTATTATTTTTATTTTGGTATGTCACCAATATTATGCAAATTACTAACAGGTTCTACCATTTGTACATATGCACATAAATGTAAGCACATACTGAGAAAAAATTTGGGTAAGCTCAAAGAAGAAAACAAGGGCCTTCTTTATTGGTCCTCTCCAGGAGAATGCTAATATCATAAAAATATAACCTGCTTACAATGTAAACTTTTAAGAGGTCTTGGAAATACAATATTAAATAAGGCTAAAGGAGTGGAAATTCTTCCATTGATGAAACAAGTAGTAATTAGTTCTATTAATTTAAATAAAATTTAAACTATAGAAAATAAAGGAAAGAAGGGATAATACAATAGAGAATAAAGAAAACAATATAAAAAACCAGGTTACATAGAAACTTTCCTATATTTATCCTGGAGAAGGGGATAAGGAGAAGAGAATTGTTGGTTCAATCAGATGAACACAAGGGAAATGACAAACAAACAGTTATCAGCTAACCATCTGGAAGAACTAAGACTATCAGATGAAAGCTTGCTTCAGAAAGTAGATTTTTATTTGTTAGAAATCGTGCATGGTCATCTTACAAGGGCTTCAAAGCAACATCCTATAAAAACAGCATGAACTAGGACAGTGATGGCTAACCTTTTTGCCATCACATTCCAAAAGTCGGAGGTCACGTGAGAGGGGTCACATGTATACCCATAATTCTATGCACCCTGACCCCCATGCGTGACCCCCCTGCTTTTGACACGTGATGGGCCTGGTTGGGCCGTTCTTTGCTCCCTGCAGGCTCCAGAGCCTTTCTAGGAGTGTGGGGAGGGGAAAAATGGGCCTCCCCACCCACCCCTGAGGCCTTCCAGAGGCCGGAAATGGCCCATTTTCCGACTTCCGAAAGGCCTGCTTTTCACTTCCCACAGGCTCCAGAACCTTTTTAGGAGTGTAGGGAGGGTAAAAACGAGCTTCCACACCCTCTGGACATCAGAAATGGCCCATTTGGCAACTTCTGGTCCCATCTGAGTTATTCCTAATAATACTCACATAATAAGACAGGTTTCAGAAATTTATACTATAAATAGCAGTCTGATTTAAAATCTTAAGACTTCAGAAAACCTCCACCCCCACCCCCCAGCTTCTGTCTGTGGCTTTTAAATCATATCCTAAAACTAATGCACCATTACCTGGCCTGTGTTAATTTGGACTGCCAGCCAGAAATCTTCAAGGGCTCCTCATGGCTGCATAAAGGAAAATGAAACATTTCATAAATTCACAGAGAATTATTTAGAAAGCATTCCACTTGATTTTAAATATGACATGGTGTATGGCTCCATTTCATATGGGAAAATCCAATCATATGTTTCTATTTCAAAGCACCTAGGATAATCTCATTGCAGCCACACTAAAAACAGTAGCTTCCTTAGATATTGTATTATAGCATCTAACCTATTGTGCCTAATCGCTCCTGCTGACTGCTTGAATTCTCTTCCCATTGGCGGTCGTCTGTCACATTTCGCCAGTCAGTGGGAAGAATCTTTATCAGACGCTTGGGTCTGCAAGACCATTCGATGGGGCCTCTCCCTCGAATTTTGGTATCCTCCTCCAACCAGGTTTGTCAGGTGTCGTCTTTCCAAAGACCCATCTCGCAGGCTCCTGCTCCAGGAAGCTATTCAGCATCTCCTGTCCATCAGGGCTATCCAACCGGTTTCCCTTCCTCAGCGCCACAAGGGCTTCTACTCCCGGTTGTTTGTGGTCCCCAAACCTTCAGGGAAATGGAGGGCCATTCTGGACCTCAAATCCCTCAACAAGTGGATTGTATATCACAGGTTCAAGATGCACTCCCTCCAGTCTATCCTGGAGTGCATCCGGAAAGGGGATCTTCTGTCATCAGTCGACCTGACAGAAGCCTACGTGCATGTTCCCATCCATCGGGATCATCACCAATATCTTCGCTTCTGCCACTCCAGTGTTCACTACCAATACAGGGCTCTCCCGTTTGGCCTCTCCTCGGGTCTTCACAAAGATCATGGCTGCCTTAACAGCCCTGATCAGGTCTTTCCCAGTCTGTATCCAGACTTACCTGGACAACCTTCTCATTTTCTCTACATCACGGACGTCTGTCCGCAATGATCTCACCCTCACCCTTCAAGTCCTCCAAGCTCATGGCTTTTTGGTCAACAGGGCCAAAAGCCATCTCTCTCCGATTCCCAGGTAGTCATTGACACCAATCTCTTGTCAGGTGTTCCTCTCCCAGGAACGTCTGACCTCTCTTCAGGCCTTGGTCAGGAGGGTGATAGGCTCTCAGGTGGTTTCCTTTCTCCTTTCCCAACCCCTGGGGAAGATGGTCTCTTGTATAGGGATTGTTCCCTGGGCCCGTCTACACTGTTGGGCTCTTCAATGGTCCCTTCTCCCTTTCCAACGGGCTAAGGTCTGTGTCCCAGACACTCAGATTCCTGTCTCCCGGTCACTTCGACACTTCCTCAAGTGGTGGCTTTCTCCAGCCCTCTTAAAGGGCATGGGCTTTCAGGTCCCGGATTGCCTAGTTCTCACCATGGATGCCAGCCTCACCGGGTGGAGGGCTCATCTCAACGATCTCTTCACCCAAGGTCAGTGGGCTCCAGCTGAACGATCGCACCAGATCAATTGGCTGGAACTTCAAGCTATTCATCTAGCCCTTCGAGTGTTCCACTCCGTGGTACTGGGCAAGGACGTCCTTGTCCTGATGGACAACATGACTGTCGAAGCCAATGTCAACAGGCTAGGCAGAACCAGGTCCACTCCTCTGATGGAGGAGGCTTACTGTCTCAGCTCCTGGGCAGAAAAGAACTTAAGCTCCCTTCAAGCCGATCACATTTCCGGGGTGTCAAACACCCAGGCAGATTTGCTCAGTCGATCCAAGGTGGACCAGTTGGAGTGGAGCCTCCCTCAGTCTCTCTTCCCTCTCATTGTCACCAAATTCGGGTCTCCTCTTGTAGATCTCTTTGCTACTCACCTCAACACTCAATTGCCTCGCTTCTTCTCCCAGTATCCAGATCAGGGAGAAGAAGGGATCAATGCCCTGTGCTCCCTTTGGCCTCCAGTTCTCCTTTATGCCTTCCCCCCACTGCCTCTCATCCCTCGGGTGCTCAGGAAGCTCCAGCAGGAACGTGCCTTCCTCATTCTGTTGGCTCCTCATTGGCCACGCCGCCCATGGTTCGCAGACCTCCGTCTTCTGTCGGTCTCTCGCCCTTGGAAGATCCCAAACTCCCTCATCTCCCTCCATCAGGGTCCCCTTCTTCATCCAGACCCCGTGTCTCTCCAACTGACTGTCTGGTTGTTGAAAGGAGGCAGCTGAGGTGTGAACATCTCTCTCTTCGGGTCATCTCTACTCTTCAATCTCATCTTCGTCTTTCTACTCAGCGAATCTACAATTCTACCTGGCTTTCCTTCTCTCGCTGGTGTATATCTTGCAATCTCCTCA
This sequence comes from Calamaria suluensis, assembly GCA_032468135.1. Taxonomy (NCBI): domain Eukaryota; kingdom Metazoa; phylum Chordata; class Lepidosauria; order Squamata; family Calamariidae; genus Calamaria; species Calamaria suluensis. The sequence goes on along the minus strand of JANHFP010007974.1, from coordinate 1,588 downwards.
CTTGGCATCTCTTAGCCACCTCTCCTATAAGATAGCCTTTTTGGTGGCCATCACTTTTGCCAGACGTATCTCTGACCTCTCTGCTCTTTCAGTACGCCCTGACCTCTGCCTTTTCCAACCCAACAGGTTCATCCTTAGGCTTGATCCTACTTTCCTGCCTAAGGTTAATTTGGTTTTTCATCGCTCCCAGGAGTTAATTCTGCCAGACTTCTGCCCTAACCCTTCCCATCCTCAGGAAAGGCTCTGGCATACCCTGGATGTTCGAAGGGCTCTTCGAACTTATATCAAACAAACTTCTGTCTTTCATAAGACAGAAGCCCTGTTTGTTAAATTTCAACCATCGGCCTTGGGCCTCAAAGCTTCGGCCCCCACTATAGGCCGCTGGATCAGGGCTTGTATCTCTTCAGCCTATCAATCCTATTATTTGCCAGTTCCTCCAGGTGTCACTGCCCATTCCACTCACAGTACAGCCTCTTCAGCTGCCTGGGCTACTCAAGCCTCCTTGGAAGACATTTGTCGGGTTGCCTCTTGGTCAGCTCCTTCTACCTTCATTTTCCATTACAAAGTGGACAGGTTTGCCTCTGCTGAAGCTTCCTTTGGCAGGCGTGTCCTTCAGCAGATAGTTTCTTCTACTGGGCGGCTTCTCTCCCGGTAGTTGTCCTACTTTGGCATGTCCCAATAATGATGATTGACATCGCACCCTACTTAGGAAAATGGGTGAACACCCTTTTTCTTGGCAGGGTGCAATGTCAATTATCTCCGCCCTTCAGCTGCCTGGCCTCTATTGGTTCCATCTGGAGGGGGTGTCTGTTTTGCGGAAGATTGGTGGTCTCTCACCTTGATTTACTCAGCACGTCAGTATGCACTCGTCTGACCTCGCTTCAAAGCGGGACTATCCAGAAGGGGAGGAACTAAAAATGTGCATGCGTGGTCCTGATTGGTTCAGCGGAGCAGAACCCAATAATGATGATTGACATTGCACCGTGCCAAGAAAAAGGATGTTCAGGTAAGACAACACCCGTTCTATTGCCCTGCTCTCCATTCCAGAGGGCTGCGCATACCCCCTGCCAATCCTCCATACAAACTACTCTCCCCATTTCTGCAACGGCAGAATTCCCCCTGCAGGGTGATCCAAAGATCCAATGATGCTGAAAAGGCTGCCTTCCACCTGTACCTCCATGCTGACTCCATAGAGCTTGGAGTTCTGAAGCAGCCCACTGGATTCCCACACAGCCACCTGCCTGCTCTCTTTGACCTCTGGCACCACTCCAGGAACACAGCCCGCAGAGTCCAGCACTCCGGGGGAAGGACGCTTGGCCATTGTGTACTGTGTACTGTGTACTGAGAGGGGTGGAAGCCATTGGTAAACATGTGTTCCAGAACAGAAACTCACATCACCACATTGCTGTCATGTGATGTGTCATGACATTTTTCCACTTCATGGAGCTGGGATGGACATGTCCTGCATGTGATGCCTCCGGCCCATTGGCTGCCAGTTTGACACCCCTGTGTTGATCCTGAAAATAACTTATGTGTAACTTTTGTTTGTTGCCTTTGTTTTCTTAGCTTTTAGGTCTGCTAGTAAAGT
>JANHFP010007973.1:11545-23066 GCA_032468135.1 Calamaria suluensis | reverse complement strand
TCAACTCGCATTCCGGGAGTTGAAGTCCACAAGCCTTAACACTGCCAAGTTTGGGAACCTCTGATGTAAACTAATCCTTCATGAGGCTGCTGATCCTTATCTATTTTTGTTTTGGTTTTCATTGCTGATTACATGTATATTTTTTATTTGTACAACACCTTGCCAGTTCCCAAATCTGACCCACACCCATGTTTTACCCAGGTCTCAAGGGTGAGTCAACATATCTGAGCTATTCTGTATTTAAATCCAGTTGAGATCCTAATTCTAACAAACTACCTGGAGAGAGAAAAAAATCGCTTGAGAGGTATGCTCTATTTTTGCATACTGAAATGGCCCTGTTAAAATATAAATCAGTGTAACAGGACAGGAAATGCCTTCATCTGCCTGTTCCCAGCCATAAATTCACCGCCTATATACAACCCATACTACTGTCCTTGAAAAATCAAAGCAACAAGAAAGAGAAAGACAGGAATGGCTGAAAACCTTGTATTTTACTCACCTGTAAAACTGGAGCGTTGAAGTTCGCTGTGGGATTGGGAGTTTGGGGGAAGTTGTAAGGAGGATGCATTTTCCCGGCAGTATTTCCCTGAGGCAACGTCGTTGTTCTGGGCTTTGGGTTGGGGACATAATGGTACCGTTGGAGCTTTCCAGGTGATACGTAGCCTCTTGGACCTGCCATGGAACATAAGACAGGTAGGGTCAGGTTGAAGGCTAGACTGATGACAAGAAGCAGAATGTCCCCTTTGTTGTTTATCAGCTGGCAGATGGCTATACTGCAACGCCGATGAAAGTGGTGCAAACTCGACAAAATTGGAAAATAATGGTGTATAAATAACGATTTAAATAAAAAGGAATGGACAAAAAAGCCAGCATTTATTGTAGGAAAGAAGAGAGGATGTGTGGGGTGTACTGATGAAAGGGTGTGATTTTTACAAGAGTTTTTGGCAGGATGTAATCTGTCCTGTTTTAAAATCAAGGCCAGGAGGAGATATTTTTGAATACATTAAAATTTTACATTCGTATAAAGATCCTAATGTTACAGTGACAATGGCTAAACTTTTAACGATGGTTATAGAAGTAAGGTTTTTACTGGTTTATTAATGTATGTGTTTTAAAAGGCTTAATATATAATATCTATCAACTTATTTATCTCAAATTGTTTTATTTTATACTAACCCTTGTTATTATACTGTATCTGTACTTTCTTATTTGTGTCTTTCAACTTAATAATAGCACTTAGCAATAGCACTTAGACTTATATACTGCTTCACAGTGCTTTACAGCCTTCTCTAAGTGGTTTGCATAGTCAGCATATTGCTCCCAACTATCTGGGTCCCCATTTTACCCACCTTGGAAGGATGGAGCCTTGAGCCACTCAGAATCAAACTGCTGGCAGTTGGCAGAATTAGGCTGCAGTACAGCATTCTAACAATTGAGCACCATGGCTCTTGAACTATAATATTTTGATATTGTTATGTTATGCTTTACTATGCTATGCTATGCTATGCTATACTATGCTATATTATTACATTATGTTATGTTATAGAAAGGAAACAAGGTGAGTGGGAAAGATGTCCACAATTAGCACAAATACAATGAATGAAGACAAGAAGGGGAGACATAGAGCTATAGAATTAGAATAAGGTCTGGGGGGAAAATACATTGTAGGGAGAATTTAGAGGAAGGGATGTTTAATATAGGTAAAGAAAGGACAAGAAAAAGAGAGGAAAGGAACTGGTTGAAATATGAAGACAGAGAGAGAGAGAGAAGTCAGTATAAAAGAATGGGAGAGATGAAAGAGGGCAGTTTGGACTTCTGCTCCTGCTTTAGGCAAAATTCAACCATGGGTCGGGCAACCCAAAGAGAGCAACTCTCTCTTTCATTACAATCATTTAGTAAGTATACAAAGGCATCTCTCTCCCCCCCCCCCCCATCACCTAGTTGCTCAGACAAATCAGGGGAGACTATCCCAAGGCGGATGGGAATTTACTTCTCATTAATAAAATGCAACCGGCTAGGAATTATATTCTCAATGGGAACTAATAAAATGGGACTGGCTATAATAAATCTATCTGAATCAAATTAAAGGTCCATTTGTTTCCTAATATGATTTGATTACTTATCTGTAACCTATGAGTATCATTAAGTGTTGTACCTTATGACTCTGGATGAACGTATCTTTTCTTTTATGTACAATGAGAGCGTATGCACCAAGACAAATTCCTTGTGTGTCCAATCACACTTGGCCAATACAAAATTCTATTCTATTCTATTCTATTCTATTCTATTCAATACCCTGGTTTCCACAGTGGTCAATTTTTGATCTCAAAGAAACTCAGTAACTAGTAGTTCAATTCACTCAAATACTGAAAGGCGTATAAAATCAACTGTTCAGTGGTAAGCACTCTCAATTAAACTAGAAGAATGACAAAATGCCTTAATCTTTTTTTAAAAAATAATGGCTTTACCACACAAATAAAAACTATACTGAAAAGTTTTAAAAAATCTGCCAAAGGAAGGACCACACATTCCTTTTTTCCCCTTCCACATTAGCTAATCAGACTATCAGATCACATGTTACAGGAGCAATAGCACTCTGTAATAATCTTCCCCAAATTGCTGAACTCCAGATCTGATGGACTATAATTCCCCTGATAACCAGCTAGAGATTTGGGTGTTGTAATCCAACACATCTGGAGCTCACCAGATTAGGTTCAATGAAATCGTCTGTGGTTATGCTTTAAGCTTCTTATCTGATGCGGGAGGGATGTAAGAGATATCAGACGCAGATTCATTTTACATCAAAAGGCTGCACTTCATCAAAGACTCTTCTGCAGCCAGATCAATTTACTCACCCCTTCTTTTTCTGCTAAAAAAGTTTGAATTGCCACTATTTACTTTGTAAAATAGTCCTTCTGGATCATTTGAATTTATAGGCGCATCTTTCCAGAATACCAGCCTCCACCGCTTAAGGACTTGTTGCAATGAAAGCATATGTAATTCAAAATATATATAAACCAGGTAGGTAGACCAGGTTTTATACGAAACAGCCTATATTACAATACAGCTATACAAATTAGCCACCATGGGATTTTGATGCATAAACCGAATACAAAAATATTTTGACTATAAACAAACAACTGCCTTCAGCTGAGTTTGACTTTTATTGATTTCAGGGTATACACACGTAAAGTCAGGTGAAAAAGAAGATACATCCCCTTTGGGTTCTATGGTTTTACGTAACAGGACATAGTAAAAACCATCTGATCCATAGCAGTTTTTAAAAGTTGGTAAATCCAGATGAACAACAGCACATGAAATATACCATGTCATCCTTTATTTTACAAGCCCCAAGGATTCCTGATAATCTTACTCAAATATTAGACAGATCTGATCCTACTTAAGTTTTTGAGATAGATATTTCAAAGAACCATGGATTTAAAAAACAACAACAACACACACACACACAAGTACAAAGGGGCAGTGGTGGGTTTCAATTTTTTTTACTACCAATTCTGTAGGTGTGGCTTGGTGGGCATGACATGTCTTGGCGGGTATGGCAGGAGAAGGTTACTGCAAAATCCCCATTTCCTCCCGATAAGCTGGGACTCGGGAGGCAGAGAATAAATGGGGGCAGGGCCAGTCAGAGATGGTATTTACTGGTTCTCCGAACTACTCAAAATTTCTGCTACAGGTTCTCCAGAACTGGTCAGAACCTGCTGAAAGCCACCTCTGCAAAGCGGGGTGTGGGGGTGGGAAGCATTACTTTTCAAATTTCACAAAACAGAATAATGTGTGACATTCAGACAGACTGGGTTTAGACCGAGCGGACCATCCCAACTTACCGCTCTTGGCAACAAAGAAAATAGGTCCTTGGCACTCCCTGAGTTTGCTTGTTTTCTTGCAGAGTTGATGATGACTACCTGTTTTGGGTAATGAAACATCTGCAAGGAAACCACCGAGCTCAGGGAACACCAAGGATCCCTCATTTCAATCCTGAGCTACAAATATTCTCCTTTACTTAGTACAAAGAAAAGGGGTTCTGGAAGGCAGCAATACTGACAGTACCTCCTGAATCAACCAGCCATCGGTTTGTGTTGCCCTTGGAGTCCTTGGCATGCAAAATAGCCACTATCTGCCCTCTCTGCAGAGTCAGGTCCATGTCTTTGCAGCCGCCAGTGTCGCTTGTCACCTGGTAGAGCTTATCTGGGCCATGCTTGTTCAGAAGCAGAAGGACCTTCTTCTCCTCTGCAGAGCTAAGAGGCTATCAAAAAGGTAGATGGAGAATGGAGTCAGACACATATGCCCTGTGGAAGAAGCACGCTGCTGTGTTTTATGCACTTATGCCTGTATCATAATGAAACAAGGTGCTAAATGCATCTAACCCAAAATATCCTAGAGCCAGGTGTGACAAATCCTGATAGGCAAACTTATTTTGCACGGTAAGTTTCAGAAAACAGGGAAAATAGACAATTCTGCAAAGGAGGCAGAGTGGGACTGCAAGAAATTGGACACTGGGAAAAGGAGAGGGAAAATTATTTTCATCTGCTTCTACTGGTGCTACTACTACCAGTTCTATTTCTTCTACAGGGCCAAGAGCAATACATTTGCTTGAGACAACTGCTGCTGAATCCTAGTGCTACAACCTTTCAAACCATCAAACTTTACTGAGGTCAACTACTCTGAAAATAATAATAATAATAACAACAACAACAACAACAACAACAACAACAACAACAACAACAATAACAACTTTATGGTCATTGTACGCATACAGCATATACACATACATCGAAATTCACTTAACACCCAAAGACCAGGTCCAACACAAATAGCACTCCCCAAATACATCCCTACCCACCACAAATTCCCCATCCTAAACAACCCAAACATCCACACAACAGTACGCTAAATAAAACATGCCTAAATTAAATTTAAAAATGCAAACCATAATAATTGTCTACTTGTTACCCTTCCATTGCTCAGGACATCTAGAATCTGTCCGTATGTTTTAGGTGTACAATTCTCAAAGTTTAAGCAATATGGCCAGTAATTTATTTAATGGCAAGTTCATTTAATGCAAAATCAACTGACTAAGATTATCTGTTTTATCCTTCCTAATGTTTCCTGAGATTGTTTTGGGATTACTAGTAACTAATTTTGTTTAGTCAGAAGTTATCACAAAACCATCCATCGGCCTGCAATTTATACTAAAGTCATCATTTGCTGTAGAAATAACATCTATATACACTACACTAGTGTTTCCCAAACTTGGCAGCTTTAAGACTTGTGGACTTCAACTTCCAGAAATCCTCAGCCAGCACATACTGGCTGGAGAATTCTGGGAGTTGAAGTCCACAAGTCTTAAAGCTGCCAAGTTTTGGAAGCTCTGCACTACAGCATGTATGGGTCAATGACTCAAAAAAAGATCTTAAATGGGTTCATACACTTTCCTCCTAAAATGCATACAATGCAAAAATAGGTTGTTTAGTAAAGATATCTGAGTGCCTTAATGAAAAATGTGACATCATAAACTAAGACTCATCTTGAGTACTTCACAAAAGGGTAAAGCAAACTCTCTGAAGACCAGCAAGCAAGTCTTTGAATTATTCACTTCCACAAGGCAATCCAAATACCACAGAACATCACTGTATAAGACCTAGAATTCACCTGGAGTTAACAACTGCTTTTTCCTTGCCCATGCCAGTTATTTATGAGTTAACTAGCTATCGGTCAACCGAGGAAATTGTACATGAGTAAACGCATACGCTCTTGCTTTTCCATCAGCATCATACCTGCACAACGGGGCTTGGCAAAACGGTATCAAACTTCTCCTGGAGAAAGTACAGCTTATTTTCAGCCTGTTCTAAAGTATTGGTGACCATTTTCCAAAATTCAGTTGCAGAGAGATGTTTATGGGGCAGCTGTAAGAATAAGCCGAGGATTAAATGACTAAAAGTGTGTATAAAACAACTACTCTGTACCCTATGACTATCATTAAGTGTTGTATCTTATGATTCTTGACGAACGTATCTTTTCCTCTATGTACACTGAGAGCAAATGCAGCAAGACAAATTCCTTGTGTGTCCAATCCCACTTGGCCACTAAAAAATTCTATTCTATTCTACTCTACTCTACTCTATTCTATTCTATTCTATTCTATTCTATTCTCCTACTCTTCTTAAACTTTGTCTCCTGCTACTTATACCATTCATAACAAGCTGCACATCAGCACAAAAACATTTTAGGATATGGACTAGGATTTCTGTGTTTTCAAGGAAATGCCACTTTTTTTTTCCTTTGAGTATGTGCGTATGGGTGGTTGCATGCAGGGGGAAAGAATCAAATAGTAACCACCTCTTACCTGGACAATCTCCCCTTCTGCCTCTTGGAGGACTTGTTTGGCCATGTCCCTCTGAAGAGTCACGAAAGAACACAGGATGCAGGCCAGCCACTTCAGGGCCACCTGGTTGAATGTAGGAAGCTCAGATACGAGCAAGGAGTTGATGCCAAGATAGGTATTCATGGCAGCCTCTTCCTCATAGGTCACACTGCCTGTCTCATTCCTCTTCTCCTCATATTCCTCATAGTCGAGCAGCTTATCCGATCGCTTCTTGATCAGATTCTGGGGTCCCCTCAGAGTCTCTGACAAGTTGCATAGCGGCTTATATACCAGGTGCTCCAGCCTCTGCTTCTGTAAAGGAAGAGAGGCAGACTTTTCTCAAATCTTGACCTCCTTTGCTCTGTTCCAAAGTGGAAGATCAGAAGATGTTCTTCTCCTTGCTATGTACCTAATATTTGTAGAAATCTTGGATAGTCTCTAGAAGAATCTCAAAGAACTTGCTTTGAAATTTTGGAATATAACGGCTGTGGAAAAAGCCAACGAAAGTGATCCCTATAATAATCGGCACCCCGGGAATAATACCGTGAACATTAAGTCAGCATCTGGAGACATAGAAGGACTAACAACAGGACAGCTGCAGAAAGCTGCCCTATTTGGGACAGCCTTCATTCTCCAAAAATAATTCTACAAATCTTGGGTGCCAGGCTGGAGCCCAAAATGTAAAATGACCCAGTTGGTCCGATCTTTCCCTCTTCCCAAATTTGGCAAACTAGACATGAAATGATACTTACATAGACAGGAAAGATGGTGCTGTGAAGCTTTTTTGCAAGGGAACGATACGGTTGCATAATGTATGTTTCTATATCCAATTCATCCTCATGTGGTTTGAAACTAAGGAACATCTATAAGATAAAGAAATCAATCTGATAACCTAAAAACGTTATTTTATCAGGAATATATCCAGTGATACACACGAAATCAGTCTCTAAAAGGCCATTATTATTTATTGAAAAGCAGTATTTTTCAGGTTAAACATGCATGAGTTATGATTATAAAGGGGGGGGGGCGCTATGCAGAAGAAAGGCTTGAAGCTACATTGAAATTTAATTTTAAATATTTTTTATAAAATGATATGACACCAGATAAATTGTCCAAAATGTATAAAAGCAAATTTTAAATATTTGTTGGAAATATAATCAAACAGTGTACATTTTTCACCTTTGGTGGACCTACAGCAACAATATTGGAATCAAATATGTATTTTGATGCAAATGGTTTTAAAAGTAAATACACACTTAAGACTATTCTTTTGGGCTTAATGGACAAACAAATGTAAACCTGTTCTGGAACTTTATTTTTACATATGATAATGGAAGCAAGACTTTATACTCTCGAAGGTGGAAGGGTTTGCAAATACCTGCAATGGAAGAATAGATGATGCTGGTAGAATTGGTGGTGATGGCAAATCTGTCAGCCTTGAATTTTTTTTAAAAAAAAACTTTGACAAATTTGATTTCTACTTGGAAATTACTTTTGGACTTTTTGTAGGACAGAAATGAAAAACTGATTTGGAGATTTTATGATCCTTGTGGGACCATCAAAATAATGCAGCAAATATTAACTTTGGGAGTTTAATGCATGTTTTTAATCTAAATAAATAAAGTTATATACTTTTTAAGTGCATGAGTTATAGCACACTATCTAAAAGAGGCAAAGGAAAAAAAGAAGGGTCAGTTTTATGGTCAGTTCCATAAAAGTTGGCAAGTGGTGAATTGTGATCACAAGTTAACATTTGCCACTGTCAAGCTTTTATTATAGAAATAATAAAGGCAGGACACCAATTAAATAAATAAATATACAGTCCAGTTATGGTTTTTATTTCTACTTCAAAATTGCAGCTTACACAAAGAGCCAGGGAAAATGCTATACACAAATATTATTAATAGGTGGTGGCTCTTATGTTATGGATACTGCTGTGAAGTCTCATTCTGGGAGTGTCTGTGTACTGAGGTTGGAGTAAAAGTTCTGGTTTGGTGTCACCATAAATTAGTGCATATGGTTAATGAGTCTCCTCCCAAACTTTGCTTTAGTGAATCATTTTACAAATTCATCAGGACATTTACATAGATGTTTCCATTGATCAGAGTCTACTTCCAATTAAATATTCATAAACGTGGTAGTCTTCTATTGAGGAATGTAGCTCTGGCTACAGAGAAGGTCTTGAGAAGTAGGTGGGAAATGGTTACTCAGTCTTAGAAAGGCAAATAGCATGAGAATCAGAATGAGACAATCTCTCCCTTGACTTTGCCCTTAAGAAAGGAGAAGGTTCTCTACAGGCACTCAAGATTCTGTTAATAGCATATCATTTAGACTTATATATCGCTTCACAGTGTTTTACAGCCTCCTCTAAGGAATTTACAGTGTCAACCTATTGCCCCCAACAATCTGGCTCCTCATTTTACCAACTTCGGAAGGATGGAAGGCTGAGTCAACCTTGAGCCTGGTGAGATTTGAACTGCCAAATTGCAGGCAGTCGGCAGTCAGCAGAAGTAGCCTCCAGTACTGCATGGTAACCACTGTGCCACTGCAGCTCTTAAGGAACCCCAAGAAGGAATTCTAGCAAGTAGCATTGGAAGTAGCATTGCTAGAATTCCTGCAGTGTTGGTTTCTTGGCCTGACCTACCTTGAACAGTTAACATCTCGCCATCATCTCAACAACAACAACAAAAATCACTTCAGATGTATTTTAAGCTCCATTTGTGCTTAAAAAGCAAAATGAAATTTAAGTATTTTAAATGTGCCTACTTTGAAGAAGGGTTTAAGACAAATTTGCAATACTGTTGCCTCAGATTTGAAATCTCTTGTAGATTCCTAATGAGGAAATGCTGCATTTGGGGAAACTTTCTTACCAATTGAGTCTGATATCCTATTCTGAGGAGCATCAATGGCCTATATAAACCTATATTTTCTTTACTTTGGTGGATGCCTTGATTTCAGAGAAAACATCATTTTCCTCTCTCCCCTCCTCATATGTTTAATATTCCTCCTGGGTTCGCCACATTTAATGGTCTGTGATAGAAGTTTGGTCACTGCACAATCATTTCTTCCACTTCAGAACTAAGGGGATATTTATACTATATTCCCAATATCCTACCTGCCATGTAGTGTGCCAGAGGTTTTGGATTTTTTTCTTCCTTTTGTCTTCTTACACAATTCCGTCATTGGAATTATGATTGTTCCTGGACGTTTAATTTAAATGTCCCCCAAATACTAAACTAGATGTTAAGCATTATTAATTTCAACAGAAAATGCTATTAACAATTTTGAACATGTTATTTCCAGTTTTGGTTCTGGAGAGAACAACTTGCCTCCAGAAGTTGTGAATGCTTCAGCACTGGAAGTTTTTAAGAAGGGCTGGAGAATTCTGGGAGTTTAAGTCCACAGGTCTTAAAGCTGCCAAGTTTGGGAACCTCTGGTCTAGGACATCCATTAGCAACATCAATTATATCCTTATCTTATTTTCTTCTGTATGGGTTAATCACTTACAATCCAAGTATACCTCACCACATGATTCAAATTGTATAGTGAGCCACGTCCTCAGTTCAGCAGTTGATTTCCTAGAGAAAGCACAGTCAACAGATTCAGAAATTCTGAGACAAATGCTCTGATCTTTTCTGTTACTATCAAATATGTGGTTGATGGTATGAGTGATCAATTGATGTGTCAGTGCAACAAGGTTTGGCTCTCTTCCCTTTGTCCACGTATGCACTGAATGAATAGAGAGTAGTTGTCTGAATGGAGTCTAATATTGTTCTGCAATATATCTGGTGGTTGGGGAAGATGTTCATATAGTATTATAAAGACCAGTTATACCTCTCTTGCTGCAGTCCTTTTAAAAAAGATAGTCTCCTTGGCAGATTTAGAACTCTGAACTATCATGCAGTGATGTTGCTGAAGCTGAGCTGGGTCAGGGCCACTTCAGATTTGGTTTATGTGATTTCCTATGAGTCACAGTATTTGGGAATGGGAATGTAAACAAAAACCCATAGCCCAGAAAAATAATAGAATACATTTTAAATGGCTTCTCTGGAGACTTCTCACATTCCATCTCCTTTGTTCCAAGAACCAATTTAACATTCATTCTCTTATGGGAAAATCTGGCTTTGAAAGGTTGCTCACATTTTTATTGATATAATGGACTCAGGAAAATTCCTCAGGAGCTCCCCCCCCTTTTTTTTTTAAAAAAATGCAGATATATGATTTCTATTAACTTTGGTTAGCAACACTCTGGAATAACTTTTATAAATCAAAGATAAACCTTTCCTTATATGGATATGGAAAATATGCTTTTATTTACTAACTTAGAAATATTTGTTGTTATCTGAAATGTGTACCCACACTGCTATAGTGAATTTTTTTTATAAATCCACCTTACCTTTACCCTTATAAATTTATAAAATTATGAAAATTTATGTTTATGAAACTTATAAAAAAAAAAATTCTTTTTCTTTCTTTCTGTAATATGGTTAAAAATTGTTTTATGGCAAAATATTTAATTAAAAAAACAAAAAGAAATTGTAAAGAAGAAAAGTTATCATTTTCTTGGACTGGAGAGAGGGTTATCTAATTACCTTTCTACTTCTGCTCTCATAGTTTTGAGCCAAAAGTATTTTTGTCCCTTCAAATTATTTATCCATGTTTTTCCTTATTGTTTTCCAACAAAATTTTCCATATATCTTTTTAAATATACGTTTCTCTAATGTCCTACACTATCAATAAAATATTATACAATTGTACTTTTTAAAAAAAATTAATTGAACTTAAAACTTTATTAAATTTTAGATAATTACAAAAATAAATCATTATTATATTACAGTTTATTTAAGAATAGGCAACATGATACTCATGGACTCTAAATGCTGTGAGCACTAACTTTGATTCCTCACAGGATCCCTCTCTGTTAGATTTTTTAAAAATAAATATTTTAAAATGTGCAAAAAATTAGCATGTTGTAACACATAACATCAGTTTTCAGGATCATATTTATTTGTGGGAATGTTTGTGGTCCCCCAATGTTCTTCTAGGACATGAATGTCAAACTCACCGCATCATGTTACTGTCACGTGATGTTTTGCAATGTTTCCCCCCTTCGCGGAGCTGGGGTGGGCGTGGCCTGTG
>JANHFP010007972.1:7054-24486 GCA_032468135.1 Calamaria suluensis | reverse complement strand
CCCTGTGAGTGCGAACCGGTCGGGAGGGAGTAGGCAGCATGCAGTCCTGTAGGTACCCTGGTCCAATGATATGGGTCGCTTTAAAGATCATAGTTATGACCTTAAAACGAACCCAGTATCATCCAGGTTCTATTCATTTACTGTACACATATAGAAGACAATTAGAAAGACACTGAGGTTTTATACTATTATCTCTTTCTCTCTCTTTATGCATCTGTCTACAGACACAAATATGTACATAAAAGTAATATAGTACTTATGAATAACTTTAAGGCATATTCATATATATTTATTTCGCCCTGCAATTCTCAAATGAAACTAATGATCAACATCATCATCTGCACAGTACAGTATTTTGTATCCTGAGGATGTGCCTCTACATTCCATGTGTAATATATTTTCCAAATCGGTAGGATGCAATCAATAGCATCTAGATTAGAAAACACTGTGTTCATGCTTGGAATAAATTTGGACCTTGATTGTCTTTATAACACACTGGTCAAAATGTGTTGCAGTCCAATTCTTATTACTGAAAGGGAATTTTGTATGAAATATTTAAGGGTGGTAACCCTTCTCCAGCTTCCCAAATTGTGTTATTAGAAAATAATTTACCAAAGCTATGATAAATGGCTACCGTGAATATATTGGGGCTTCCCTAGTTAGGTTCAGGTATTTGGAAGATTTTGACTTGCAATGTAAGAGATAACTGGTAAAGAGCATGAATGAATTAAAACACTTAAAACTGTCTGCAATGAAGAGAAAGGTGGAAGGTGGGCAAAAAAGTCATAAACCTACATGACGACAGATTGTTGCTGAATGTGATAATAAAAATAATAGCTATTAAACGTCATATATGTGGGAGAATAAATGCAATGTTTAGCAAATGGTTCAAGACTGAAAGGCTTAGAATGCTTCAGTTCTTCTTGGTTGTTTACTGTAGGTAAAGGTTTCCCTCACATATATGTGCTAGTCATTTCTGACTCTAGGGGATGGTGCTCATCTCCGTTTCAAAGCCGAAGAGTTAATGCTGTCCGAAGACGTCTCCGTGGTCATGAGGCCGGCATGACTAAAGCACATAACGCTATTACCTCCCCACCAAAGGAGGTCCCTATTTTTTCTACTTACATTTTTATGTGCTTTCGAACTGCTAGGTTGGCAGAAGCTGGGACAAGTAACGGGAGCTCACCCCATTACACAGCACTAAGGATTCGAACCGCTGAACTGCCGACCTTCCGATTGACAAACTCAGCTGCCTTACCCGCTGAGCCACCATGTCCCTAGATGTATTTATAGTTAAATGTATACGAAACATGTATGGTGATGGCAGAGGTTTGTTGGTTGGAATTTAAACAGGTGTGTATTTTTGTATGCAGATTATGTCATTGGCTGAAAAACCAAATTATTTGCAGCAATTCCTCAGTGGATTGCATGATGCAACATGCCACTTGAACTGAAAATGAATGTATCAGTAACCAAGGCAGGTCTGTCGGAAAATGAATATATTTAAAAAATCAATTACGCTTTGAGTGGAGTGTCTAACTTCAAGGTTCACATAAAAAATGAAGAACGAAGTAGGAAGATAAATTTCCACTCAGATGGGTAAATAAAATTAAATAAGTATGGTGCCTTGGTAGAAGAAGGGATACTATGCAGAGAAATTTTAAGACCCCCAGATACTCATGCAATGTAACAGGTAACACATGATCTCGCATGAGGAATGGATGTCTGTCAAAAGAAGCAGAATAACTGTGATTGGCAGCATGCTTCTGCTTTTTCTGGGTTAGGAGAAACATAAACACACTTCAGAATGTAGTGGGAATGAGGTATTTAAAAACTGCATGTGGAAAACCGTAGCATAGTGGAATCAAGGCTGAGTAAGTGTTGCATGAATGTAGATTAATGTTTAAAGAGAGTGACTGGTTTGAAATAAGAATGCGCATAAAGGTAGGTTGGTGTGAATAAACCCCAAATATATAAAAGAAAAGTTCATTAGCCAAAAGCAGGGCTGTAAAACTCAAGGCTTGGGGGCCAGATCAGGCCTGCAGAGTATTTAGATCTGGCCTGCTGGAACACTCTGGAAAGGAGTGGCCTAGAGTGCCTCTGCCCGCGAAACCAAAGCTCGGGAGGGCCACAAGTGGTCCTCACTACCAGAAGCCCTCACTTTCAGATGGTTACAGGAGGCCATTGCAGCTGAAAACTGAGCTCGCATGGGCCACATGCGGCTCTCCTCAGAGCCCGTTTTCGCTGGCTCAGGCCACCCCAGGCACTTCTGACATGAGTGACGTAGAGTTGGCCATGCCCACTCCAGCCAGGGATGAAATCCAGCAGGTTCTAGAGAACCAGTAGCAGAAATGTTGAGCAGTTCGGAGAACCAGCAAACACTGGTTTGCTGGAAGGAATGGGGATTTTGCAGCATCCTTCCCCTGCAGTGGGCTGGGAATGGAGATTTTGCAGTATCGTTCCCCTGCCACGCCCATCAAGCCACGCCCACAGAAGCGGTAGTAAAAGAATTTGGATTTCACCGCTGACTCGGGCCCCCAGATGTCAAATGCAACCCTGATGCAGCCCTCAATGAAATCGAGTTTGACACCCCTGGCCAAGAGGACCATCGATATCATGGTTGGGTGGTATTGTTGAGAGAAGAAGAAAAAAGAACCTTCAAAAATAAAAATGAATCTATAACATCCAGGTGATTCTGGACTTACAACCATTTTTGTTTTGCAACCATTCGAAGTGACAACAGCACTGAAAAAAAGTGATTTACAACTGGTTAGGACTGCTGCAATATCCTCACATTGATCACATCCCCTGATCAACATTCAGGCACTTGGCACATGCACAGAGGGCACAGAGGGCCAAAGAAGAAGGGGACAACAGAGAACGAGGTGGCTGGATGGAGTAACTGAAGTAGTGGGCGTGAGCTTGGATGGACACCAGAGGATGGTGGAGGACAGGAGGGCCTGGAGGAACGTTGTCCATGGGGTCGCGATGGGTCAGACACGACTTCGCAACTAACAACAACAACAACATGTGCACAGTGTCAGAATCCCCAGGGATAATGTAGTCACCATTTGTGATCTTCCCAGATGCCTTCCAAGAAGCAAAAACAACTGGCAAAGCTGGGTTTGCTTACCAACCACTTGATTCACTTAACTGCCCCATGATTCAATTAACATGGCCAAAAAAAGGTCATAAAATGAGGTGTCACTCATTTAACAACCACCCTACTTAACAATGGAAATTCTGATCCCAATTATGTAATCATAAATCGAGGAACGGCTATAAAGAGGTAGCATGGTTTGCAACAATATAAAGTTATAGAACCATACAATGTTGGCCTAAATTAGATTTAGCTAGCTTTTCCATCCTCTTTTTTTTATATCTCACGGTGTAATTTCTTTAGCTTACAAATTCTTACTCCTTTTCTGCACTTCGTGAAACACTGCCTTCCCTCCCAAATAAATTGACAGGTGTGTGTGTGTGTGTGTGTGTGTGTGCATGTGTGTACATACATAAATATAAACATATAGTATATAATTGCAGTTTTCAGTTATTCTATTTAAATATTAATATGTTTAACCTTTTTTTAAAAATGCATGTCTTCTAAATAATTAAAGGCATTACACTGAATTTTATTGATTACAAAAGGAAACCAAGTGTTTGAAGCAAGATAAAACTACAAGAATAATTATACTGAAATATATATTCTGGAACGAACAGAAAGCCCTTTATCCTTGAAATACTCTGGTCTCTGACTTCCTTCCTCCCAAAAGAGTAACAACTCAAGGAGAAAATTGCCTCCAAATATGCCCAACATTTTGATGCAAGGGGAAAAAAATACAATTTTCTGGCCTCAAGTCTTTTCTAACTCTGCCACACTGGAACAGCCTATTTCATGCAAGCATATTTTTCTCTCCTACCATATAGCATGAAAGATAAACCATTTTAATCTCACCATTACAAAAGTGGGTATTATTTTCTCAAACCGAATAGCCAAGTCTTACATAATGTCAACATTCTCTATTTTTCACAGATGCACAGTAAGCACCGAGGAATTTAGGACATCACTGTACAAAAAAAGCAACAACCTGCTGAACTCTACGCCAGAGGCCTAAAATCAAGCAATAGCTTTTCTATGTCTATAAATATATTCAAACTGACAGGAACCACCAAAACATCAGCTTAGACAGGATAATGCAACAGAGCGGTATGCAAGATTGGCCAAGCTGTATAGATAGTCCTCAACTTACAGCCATTTCTTTAGTGATCGTTACAGTGGCCCTGAACAAAGGGACTCAGAATTGGTCCCTGAAGTTATAAGCCAGAGGTTCTCAAACTTGGCAGCTTTAAGACTTGTGGACTTCAACTCCCAGAGTTCCCCAGCCAGCTCTACCAGCTCACATAATCAAAATGTGGATGCTCGGCAGCCTGCCTGCACTTATGACTATAGGGGAACTTCAACTCTCTCTGGTTGCTTACCTCTCTCATCATATATGCCCTTTTAACCCCCTGCACTCCATGGTCCCTGCCATTTTAGCTGACCTTCACTTGTCCTTTGGTTCCCACTACTGAATAAGCATGGCTAGCCTGCCCATTCAAGGGGAGACTGCTGGCTACATGAGACTTTCTTCCCAAAATCATGCATGATGATCCTCACGGGATGATGGGAATATGGCTTCTGAAGAGAAGAGTGGAAGAAGAGGCAGGGTGGAAATCAGAAATCAGGAAACTGAAGAGGCAGAATGGAAATCAGTGGTGGGTTTAAAAAAAAATTCCTGTGGGTGTTGCATGGCTTGGTGGGCGTGGCAGGGGAAGGATACTGTAAAATCTCTATTCCCACCCCACTCCAGGGGAAGGTTACTACAAAATCCCCATTTCCTCCCAAACAGTTGGGACTCGGGAGGCAGAGAATAGATGGGGGTGGAGCCAGTCAGAGGTGATATATACCGGTTCTCCGAACTACTCAAAACTTCTGCTATTGGCTCTTCAGAACTGGTCAGAACCTTCTAAAACCCACCTCTGGTAGAAACGCAAGAGCAAGAGGATGGTGAAGGTTAGCTAGGGCTGCAGGGGCCTTGGAGCGCATAATGGTGAGAGTATCTATGGCTGGGACTGAATTGGGGCACTTCCTGTAAAGCTGTGGCTTTGCATAACGCTGTTGAAGTTTCCCAGGGATTGGGAAGAGATGGAATGAAGAGGTACTTGGGGGGAATTGAAGGGGAGGCATTTCCTTATCATAGAAGGACCAAATATTGGAGATGATTTAGATTGGGGTGGGTTCTTGCCTAATTTGTTTAATGACAGCAACAGGGAATGTCAAGATTGCCATTGGTAAGAAATGCAGTCATACAACATCATGAGTATGACCACATTGCTTGGCAACGGTAATGCTAGTCCCAATTGTGATTGTAAGTCATGGACAACCTACACAGTGTGCAAAACTGAATCTGACATGCTATCAATTCCTCAACAACTTTCACATGTTCTGTTTCACTTTGTCATGAAGGGCATGGTTGCTTCTTCAGTCTACCGCAAAGAATGAGCTTAAATCTATCAAGACCTCCCCCATTGTCCCTTGTTCAAAGTATAATAAAAAAGCGACATAGCATTGTCTCCGAATGGCGAAGGGAAACTCTGTGAAACTGGGAAATATTTGCATATCCAAATATATACAGCACATTCTGAGAAAACAGATGCTTTCCTAGGCCAGATTCCAAACCCAGTTATAAAAAGGAGTCATTCTTCCCCTTGGACAACCCTAAAGACTAGATGTCTTTTCACCTCTATTTTAAAATCATACTGCTTGAACCAAAAATCTTGTTCATCATAGCTATGAATTTTTTTTAACAACCCAACTGCAAAAGAATAGTTTATGAAACTTGTTTTGTTATCTAAAGCACCATGGTTTTATTGCCATCAGTTCTTCCGTGTTCCTCGTTTTGGGCACAGTGGATAAGTGGATAAAAGGAAGATAGTGATGCTCTAGGCTTGTTCCTGTTAATTTACCACCATTTATTATAATATCCACATCTGAAAGGAGCTTATGTCTGAAAACACTACTACACCAGACTAAAACAATTATTGCTTCCTCTCTTTTATCTTTTATTTTTATGGAACTATCTTCAAGCTAATTGTCCTAAGATTCTCAATGTATGTATCCTTTCATATTCTTACCGATATTAGGGTGCTTCAAAAGGCGACAGATTCTAGCTTCTCTCTCTAATTTCTGGTGATCTGTAAGAAATGAAGATATACATAGTTTTAGAGAAAAAAATATTTTCTTGATTTAACAGAGGCAAAACAAATTGTAATCTGGGCATACAAAACATAATGCACTTTGTGTATTTTAAATTGCGATAATTCTGGATTCCAGGGAGATGTTTTCCTGACAGAAACAAAACAGGAAACAATCATCACACCTACTGAAGTCAAAAATTGAAAGTATAAAATTTCACTTTCATATCCTGTTCAGTTTTCATTATAAAACTGTGGCTTTCAGAGGTTATGGACACTAGATAAAGTACAATCAATCAACCAATCATAAAAGTACATAAAGGTACATCAAGCTCTGATTGTTTTAGAAAATTGTATAAAATTAGCACTTTACAAGCTTTTTTGCCACAGTTGTTAATCATTGCAGTTGTTAAAGTGACTCATGCAATTCTTAAATGAATCCGGCTTCCCCCACTGACTTCCAGCTTACAAGGTTACAAATGGTGGAAGGTTACAAATGGTGATCACATGACCATGAGCAGTGCAATTGTCATAAATATATGCTAGTAGTTGAACGCCCGAATTTCAATCATGTTACCACTGGTTACCACACAGTTGTGTGAAAAGCAGTCATAAGTCATCTTTTTCAGTGCCATTGAAAGTTCAAATAATTACTAAATAAAGTCAGGGACTATGTATACTGTATTTAAGGCAAAAAGATTCCAAGAACATAACAAAACCCTATTTAATTATGTTATCCCTCTTAATCATTCACAAAAAATATTAACTTGCTGTCAGAATTAGCACGAAAATTTAGTACAATTTAGTAAATTTAGTAAAATTTAGTACACACAGAGATAGTTTTATAATAAAATGGACTAAGTAGCACATTTTATTTTTTCTTCTATTTTCCAGCAATGTTTCTTCTATTAAAAAAAGAACCAAAAAGAAAAGACTGTTTTTTTTCCACTTTAAGCAGTGAATTTACATTAGACCCAACCTGAGAAAACAGCATCCTGCTTGTTATAAATATTAATACTGTACTTCTACATGGACTTCAGTGCATCCCGTGGTTACAAATTCAAAATCAGCCTTGGCACATTGCTCCCCACAAGCAAAACACAAAATTCATGTAATGCTCATCCACTTTGTATTAGGAATGCTTTAAAACAATGTCTGGAAGATTTCCCTGGGTCTCCAAATACCAAATATTTAAAGGCTTTTTCTTGTTACAGTAATGTCTTATTGAGTTGGCCCTCAGTATACTATTATGATGATGTATTAATCATGATGAATATGAATTGTATCAGTAGCCATTGTCTTAGAATGTTTTGGAGGCACCATGCAGGACGATGTATTAAGGAGCTCTGTACCTACATAGATAAGGAAAGCAATATAATTAGCATGGTATTTAATATTGACAATCATTTTTGCTAACAAATTATAACTAAAATTAATAACTAAACATTAAAGCTTTTGAAGCTAAAAATGTTTGTATGCAGCAAGCTAACAGACTGCTGAAATTGAGCCAGTTTGGATCATAACCAAGCTGGGTTTATTATAGGAGCCTTCAAGGAGTGCTGCTGTTACTAGCAATGGAGCAAATAATTTATAAGCCAATTATTTTATGAACTCTAACCTAATTTTCTGCTTCTTTGAGAAGAGTTCATAATTTTGCTTGAGTTAACCTGCCACTAAGCAATCATTCAGTCCTAGTAGTAGGTAAAGATTCTGGATGAGGTTTTTAGATGGCAGTGGGATATACTACAAGCCAAATTCTCACAGGTACGTGAGCCAGCTATGCAAGTCAGATGTTGTATCTGTATAAATATTTGATATAATAGAGTGTTTTGGAAACTTGCCAAACATGAGGCAAACAAAACAATGCTGTAAATTCTACAAAATATCCTGCAACGCTCCTAAAATGTGGCCAGGTTTGGAGTTGAATTTTTAAGACAACTATTGTTATATAAGGGACACAGTGGCTCAGTGGGTAAGACAGCTGAGCTTGTTGATCGGAAGGTCGGCAGTTCAGCAGTTCGAATCCCTAGAGCCACGTAATGGGATGAGCTCCCGTTACTTGTCCCAGGTTCTGCCAAGCTAGCAGTTTCGAAAGCACTTAAAAATGCAAGTAGAAAAAATAGGGACCATCATTGGTGGGAAGGTAACAGGGTTCTGTGCGCCTTTGGCCTTTAGTCATGCCGGCCACATGACCACAGTGACATCTTCGAACAGCGCTTGCTCTTCAGTTTTGAAACGGAGATGAGCACCACCCCCTAGAGCTGGAAACGACTAGCACATAAGTGCGAGGGAAACCTTTACCTTTACCTTATTGTTATATACTTGGGATAAATAGAACTCGGTAGGAATTGAATTCAAAGGAGAAGAGGCACTTCTGTGCATATAGGATGTGAGCAGTGACGGGTTGCTCCCAGTTCGGACCATTTCAGGCGATCCGGTAGCATTGACCAGATGATGTCACTGAACCGGTTCTTACTGTTTTGAGGTGGACAACTTTTCCTCTTTTTTTCTGCAGCAAAATCGGCGTGGCAGAGCTCATTGCTGTGCCTCACATCTCCAAAACTGTTGTGACCATGTGCAGTAGAGTGCAGACCAGCATGCTTTGTGTGCGCCAAACGTGCTCTACTGCGCATTCACGGAGCTCACATTTGCCATGCGTGCTCTAATGCGCATGCACAGAGAGCATGTTTGGCCCCTCATGTTGGTCTGTGCTCTACTGCGCATGTGCGGAGCACACAAAGCATGCGGGTCACGAGTGCACACCTGCAAAGCACGCGCAAGAAGAGAGCCACTAGTAAAGGTAAGTGGAAGCCATCTCTGGATGTTAGCATACCATCCTTCTGCAACTTCTTAAGCCAGCTCTGTTTTTCCCCTCCAGGATCCCTCTCAATTGCTGCACATGGTCCATCCCAAGAATGTATTTCAACCATTGAAACCCAAGAGATACCCAATGCAATTGCCAACAGCTTTGCCCTGAAAACCATTGAATATGTTTTGATCTCATAATGACTCATTATTCATACTGAATAGAAGAATTACCATACAAATTTGACATGGCTGAACACTTAAGGGAATAAATATAATAAAATGACTTATTTTTCTATTAGCTTGTTTTTTCAATTAGTCTGGCTACCCATGGTGAGCAAAACATTTCAACATCTGCATAATGGCACATATAAAAGACTAGTGAAACATTTTAATTTCTTACATAGAGTGCCTACTATATACTCTACAGTCAATATGTCCCTAAATAAATTAAAATGAAGTTTACTCAGCTTAATTGACTTCACACAACACTTAATAATTTATCTCATTTAACACAATACTGATCATTAATACCAAGCTGTTAAAATATTCCTTGATAATGAAAAGAAAAACAAAACATGTATAACAGTAGAGAAAACACTCCAGTTATTATCTGATTTTGCTGCTCTTTGAATATAATAAATATTTGATGATGATATCTGGAATGGGCTAGTAAAAAGTAGTATATCAGGGAGCATATTTCTTTTCAATTATTTTTACACAATCAATTAAAATTGACATCTTTATATTAAAAAAGCAAAGAACACTGTTGTTTATGTTGTTACAATATGTCATCTGAGCTTAATTTTAAATTTCAAATTAATCTAAGCAAAAGTGAAAGTCATTTAAATTCAAACTCTATTTGAATTTAAACAAATATAAATATGAACTAAAAGGGAGTTGCACTGCCAACCATCACAGGAAATAAGAAAAAGAAAATATTTCAAGTATGGAATCAAGCAGAAAGTAAATAATATGTAATATAAAAAGCATAATCCAGTTACTTTTTGAAAAAGCACCTTTGAGACATCCAAGACCTGGATGACTAAGACATTTAGCCTAAAATCACTTGAACCAGGCAGTAAGTGGTCTGGTGACCCAAGCTGGACAAGGGCTGCCTAAGAGTTGAGGCTAAGAAATGATGCAGCCAGTCCCTTAAAAAAGGTAAAGGTTTCCCTTGCAAATATGTGTTAGTTGTTTCCGACTCTAGGGGGTGGTGCTGATCTCCATTTCAAATCTGAAGAGCCAGCGCTGTCCAAAGATGTCTCTGTGGTCATGTGGCCGGCATGACTAAATGCCAAAAGTGCAGGGAACGCTGTTACCTTCCCACCAAAGGTGGTCCCTATTTACGTGGTTTCAAAACTGCTAGGTTGGCAGAAGCTGGGACAAGTAACGGGAGCTCACCCCATTATGCAGTACTAGGGATTCGAACCGCTGAACTGCAGTTGTCTTACCCACTGAGCCATCCTTACCAAGACATAAAATTGAGACATATTATAGGGCAGTATCTTGTCTTTGGGTTTCATACAACAGGTGAAATATTAACAGTATCTGTAAATGAGCATAACCCTCATTGATTTAAAAGGGGAGCAGGGCACCATATAAATTTCCAACAGGTTTTCCTCTCTGTGTATGGTGGAAGCAGAACTGTGGGCTGATAGACAGAAAAAGCTCAAAGTAACAGCCTTTTCTTTTCTGCATGTTGATGAATGTTCCTACCACCCCAATGCCTTCAATGGAAAAAAATGGAAACAACATACTTGCTTAAATATGGAGGAAGATTCGGGATACCAAATTTTGTGGATAGCAGATGGGAGTACAAAGAAAGCAAAATGCATCTTCTCAATTTTTGTGAAAAGAATTAGGATAATGTCTGATGTAGCAATTTTTTTCTTAAAAAAACCCAAACTTTCTTTTTCATTGAAAATAATATGATGCAGTCCATTCAAGCAGCCACAGATTAGACCACAAGCCACTGTTTTTATTTAAAGCGTTGTTGAGGCTATCATCCAGAGTTTATTTTGAACACACTTAAGAATTAGTATGTATTCAAGGAAATTTTCCAATTGTTTTTTTTATGTGAATGCTACATCCAAGCAAAACATGCCAGACTGCAAACATTTCTGAAACTACCCTTAATTTTTCTCTTTCAGAATCAAGTACATTTTATAGAACTGCTATTTTGCACAAGATGTGCATTTCCAAGCCTGGACAATTCAAAAACAGCTTGCTTATTCTTGCCACATCGAACAAGGCTTTCTGTCCAGGAAGCTGTTCTGTTCAAATAGGTTTGAAGAGAAAGAACACAAACCTTGGTCCCTATCCATTTAAATTCTCTAAAGCCGGGGTAGTTTCTGGACTTTTCACAAGCAACCTACTTCCCCCAACCAAATCTTTTAGGAAGCATAATCTTCTCCAAGGGTAACATTTGAAATTATCTCCTTTATTCATGACTTTCTCTGGAGTGCTATCTGGTGTCCCCAAAAGAAGATCCTGTTCTAATATATCACAGACTCCAATGGCAAAAGTATTCCTCTTCTTCAACACAGGCCAGCCTTCCTAATATTTCCTATTTTTACATACTTGTCAGGTAGCCATGATTGCTAAGACAACTCTCTCACAGAGATTACAAAAGTATAATGGATTCTTGTAGGCAATGCCACAAAAAGAGCCATTTTTTTTTAAAAAAGGCCTGTTGGATGAAAGGAAATTAAATGAGGACACACAGTATGCCTGAAGTTATTTGTTTGCACTGGCACTGCCACTCCTCCAGCCTTTTGAATAAGGTTAGGCAAAACCCATTCAATTAATGTGACACACTTTGTAACGACTGGATATAAATGGGGGCTAGATAAGGTGACCAAAAATCTGAACAGGCAAAAGAGGACACAGACAATTGGAAAGGAGGACAAATGAGAAGTAAAGGAGGACAAACTGTTGAACTTTGTTGGCATCCACAACAAAAATGTCAATGAAAATGCAAAAAGGAAAACAGGGCCCCCATGTGTTTTACTATTACCATTGTCAGAAAGACTGGTTCTTCAGTTGAAGGAATGTGTTAGAACTGGTTAGGAGGCAAAAGTATATAATTGATTAACATCTTGTCAATTTCAGACCGTAGCACAAGCCCTTGGGAGGGTACTAATCAAATAATGGAAGCCAGGGAGCTGAGCTTGTTTCCATATGGTTAATACTTATTAAGGAAGACGTGGAACTTGGAGAAAAACTGCTCAAAGCGATACCTAAAAAGACAGATAGTATTTAACTTTCAAGCTATGCTTGCCAGATGGAGCTCATCAAGATAAAATGACATAGTCTCCTTTTGTTGGACCCTAGTGATAGGGTAATCAGGAAACAATATATGCAGATTACTCAGTTCATACCTTACAGGTTTTGTTTTAGCTTTTTCAAAAAGTTGAGATTATAATTTATATTCATATACTCTTAAAACAGGAATGAAAAATGGTATTGTAGTCATAAGCTCTTAAATGCTCTTCTATTTATTTAAAGCATTTATATAGCTTTCCGTCTTATAACCAACTCCAGGCAATCAAAAGAGCACCATAAAATACTTTCAACCTTTATTAGTAGCCTACGTGCCACTAATAACATCATTGTTTGATTACTCTTAAGAGTATTCTGGTTTGGGAAATAAAAACCTGTGGGAACATAAAATGTGATGACATGTGCTTTACTACTCCCTACTCTGATTCCAGCATTTCTTCACTTTCTTTCATGGATTGAGGACCATTTTTTCAAAGTAGGAATCTTTACTATCCACCTAGGTCCCCCTATGATTAGACCCCTCATTTCCCCAGAGTTCTAATCTATGTGAAGGTCTACAATGATTACAGAAGAAATTGGGTTACTCAATGTTAATCTCATTGTAGGAGCGGCAATGTGGACAGTAGTCATTTTTTTTCAACAGCGAAAGCAAATTAATACTCATTCTATATATTAATATCTAGCTAACAATATATACACTCAAATCTTCATTATTTTATATTCATAATACTCTTTTGCCAAAATTATCCTTTGGCTTCTTTTTAATTACTACTTTAATTATAGCTTTCAACTGTAATTCAACAACTTCATATTGCCATTCTAAAGATTCAGATTCTAATTCAAAAACACTAATGTAATGTTCAATTCCAGAAATATATGTGCAAAAAATTATTCTAAAAATAAGACTTGCCTAAATGAAAACCTCTGTAATTACTCCCTTTGGCATATTAAAGCACAGACATGCAAATTCTGTGGTTTTGCCTATGGCATATAGTATCATAATTGCAAAAAAAATTAAAAATCAACCCTTGACTGTACTAATTGCTAAAACTATAGCTCATTTCAATTTAATCTTTAAAAGAAGATGAAATTCTTAATAAACTTATGGATGTTACAACTACCACTTAATATATTTTAATATTTTATATGAATATTTCTTGCTGTGGTAAACAGGAAAATAAATATAGAGAACAGCTGTAGGCAATAGCAAAAGATAATATGAAAAATGAGGAATGCTTTGGAGTTGCCTTGGAAAGGGAAAAAAAAATCCACATTTCAGCTGTGTATCTAGGGGCTGTGTGGTTACAATAGGAGCATTCTGGAACTTAACAACATATTAATGACTTGAGATCTGATACACAACACTGTATCAGGAATGAAGGAATGAAAAAGGGAAAAGATGGGAGGAAATGAAGACTTATGCAAGGAAAAAATTCCTACTATTCACACTTTTCTCATAAGAATATGAGAATATACAAGCAGTCTCCATGTTTCCAGTGACTTTCTCCCTATTTGGAACTGAACCCAGGTGGACATTTCTTCCAACAATTGGGAAGAAAGCATCAGGACACTATTTTCATTTATACAAATGGGGCAAAAGGTCAAGGCAGCTTGTTTTCAACTTTCAGATAAAAGAAATGGACCAAATTTTCTTCAACCAAGTTTGACTAAATAAATTCATTTTTCACTATTGGGCCATTTCCGATCTCATGCCTTAAGTTACAAAGAATGCCAATGATTTCTTTGGACCAGAGAATGCAATAGGAATGCTAAGCAAAGACTGGGTGAATAAGAGGCAACATAATTTTTAGAATTAAGACCTCTGGCTAAAATATCAACACATTTAGGCATCTTCTTCCATATAAGAAATCCTATGTCCAGAGGTACAGACTTCTTTCGACACTAATGCAGACACAATGTGGACAAAGTTTCATTCATATCAGGTATTAGAATAAAAATAAGACCTATTTAAATCATCTTTCTGGCATGTCTCCTTTTTGACATCAGACCTCTTCCTCAAAGAGTTCCATTGAGAAGTAAAGTTCATAGCTTATAAATTGTAAGTCATGTTTGAAGCTTGGCTCTGTTGCATTTTTTCTTGCCTAAATATTCCAACCTTCTAATTTCCAACCTTCTAATTTTTGGGCAGTGGCACTTCATATACAAGAAATGACTCAGATATACAAAGTGGATTCCAGAAAGGACACTGAGATGACTAAAGAAAAATAATTTCCCTTTTCTTTGTGAGTTTCATACAGTAAATAATCTACATTTTGGTATAAAAGGAGTGTTGGTTCTTTCTTACCTGACACACCTCTTCTCTTCTCCGGAGACATCAGCCAGGATAGGTTTGAACAGCCAGTTCAGACAATGGACTGAGTCAATCAAATTGTAAAGTCCCGCCTACATTGCTATGGATACCAGCTTTTGGCGAAGACGAAGATATTGACTCAATGTATGCAGAGCTCGTCGTAAGAAATAAGAACAAAGTCACAGGAGGACCAGACAAATCATCAGGGTGGCACTGGCTGATGTCTCTGGAGAAGAGGTGTGTCAGGTAAGAACCAATGCTCCTTCTCCTTCTCCCCAGAGACATCAGCCAGGATGGGACATACCAAAGCAATGTCCAACTGCGGGAGAGTAACTGTCTGGTCCGGAATGATGTCTGCTAGGTGTACCCCGAAGCATGCGGCGCCCAAAAGCAGCATCCACTGAAGCAAACATGTCTAAACTATAGTGCCTTATGAATGGCGATGGGGAGGCCCAGGAGGCCACTTTGCAGATCTCAGAAAGGGAAGCGTGAGCCGCCCAAGCCACGGTGGTAGAAGCACTGAGCATGGAGTGGGCTGTAATGCCTGATGGAGGAGGTAGGGACTGAAGGTCATATGCAATCACGATAGTGTGACAAATCCAGCAGCCAATCGTGCATGAAGAAACCTTGGAACCCAGCGACCCAGAGAGGAAGGAGATGAACAACGATTTGGTGTGGCGCAAATGTTTAGTACATTTGATATAAATCCGAAGCACATGGTGAACGTTCAATTTGTGCCATTGACATTCAATGGGGTGAGACAGACGTGGACAGAAATTAGGAAGCACCAGATCCTGTGATCTGTGGTATGTGGCATTCACATGGGGATGAAAACCAGGTCGAGTCGAAGAACTATTTTGTCAGGGTGGAATATGCATAGGTCCTCCCGCACCGAAAGGACAGCAAGTTCGGAGATCCGACGGAAGGAAGTGATAGCCACAAGGAACACCACTTTGAACAACAGGAGGCGAAGGCTAGAGGAAGCAAGAGGCTCATAGGGAGTTTTGGTGAGGGATTGAAGTACCAGTGGAAGGTCCCAAGTAGGATATCTATAAATGACTGGTGGCGCCTTGTTGGACGCTTCCTGAAGAAAGTGTTGGATATGAGGGTGTCAAGAGAGTGAGGAGGATGAACCAGTTGCTAGTACGGACAACAACTCAGCCACTTGACGATGCAAGGTATTGGGCATCAAATCTTTGTGAAATCCAGATGTCAAAAAGTCCAAGATTTGGGCAATTGAAGTGTCAAGGGGAGAGATGGAAGGAGAAGAGCACCAAGTACAGAAGATGTGTCAGGTAGCTGAATCGATGCGAGCTGTAGAAGGACAGCAGGATACTTGCATGATGTTGATGGCATCAGATGAGATGCTATCCTCAGCTAAGGCACGCCGCTCAAGCATCAGACGGCCAGTTGTAGCCACAGATGGTCTGGGTGAACCCACTGACCCTGGCTGAGAATAGTGTCGCCCTGTGGAAGTCACCAAGGTGGGGCCACCGACAGCACTTGCAGATCTGCGAACCAGGCCCTACTGGGCCAGTGAAGTGTGACAAGGACTACTTCTGCTTGTTTGTGAAGGATTTTCCTGACCACCTTTGGAATCAGTGGAAGAGGCGGGACGCGTAGAGTAGACCCCTCGGCCATGGGCTGCAAATGGCATCGATCCCCTCTGTCCTGAAGGAGGGGTACCTCGCGAAGAACCTCGGGAGCTGTGTTCATTGGCATTGCGAAAAGGTTCGCCTGGACATTTTTCACACCAGAAATGTGTTTTGCGTCAAGAGAGGCTAAGTGGAGTTCCGTCCAGAGGCCCAGTTGCATTGCTTCCTTCATCAGCGTGTGAGACTGTGTTCCCCCCTTTCCTTGTTCCTGTGAGCTTTGGCAGTCATGTTGTCCATGAGGACTAGCATGTGACGACCTGCCATGAACCTGAGGAGGTGGCGGAGGGCCATGGACACAGCTCTCAGTTTCAGCCAGTTGATGCTGCAGCGAGATTAACGTTGTGATCACCTGTCCTGTGTTACCAGTGAGTTGAGATGCACTCCCCACCCAAAGAGGCTGGCATCCGTGGTGACCACCAGACGATGAGGTTCCTGGATCAGACAGCCATTGGAAAGGGCTGGGGAGGACCACCACTTCAGTGACTGCCGAACCGTTGGGAAGAGTCATACCTTGGTGTTGGAGTTGCTCCTGCCCGCCTTCTGGAAAGGCAAGAGAAACCATAGGAGGTCCCTAGCATGAAGGCAAGCCCAAGGTATTATGGAAATGGTCGAAATCATCATCCCCAGGAGTTGAGAGAGATGGAGCAGGGAAACCCAAGGCTGACAATGAACTTGTGACACCAGTGCCCTAATAGCCTTCTGCCTCTCGGGAGAGAGGTACACCCTGCCCTCTATGGAATCTATCACCGCACCAAGATGGAGGATACGGGTGGAAGGAGAGAGATGACTCTTCTTCTGATTAATAGAAAACCTGTAATGAGAGGGTATCTATGGTGACTTGAAGATCACTGTTAAGATCATTCTCGAGAACTGGATAGGATTAAAATATCATCAAGATAGCTGTGTAACTGGACCGGCTGGGCTCTAAGGGATGCCGCCACTGCGGTGAGCCCCTTGGTAAAAGTGCAGGTGGCAGAAGAAAGGCCAAAAGGTAAGGCCCTATACTGATAGTGGGCGCCTGCATAGCAGAACCGAAGGTACTGCCTATGATGAGGGGAAATGGGGATATGATGACCTTCTGTTGGTTGCTGCTATTGCTGTTTATTACCATCGTTGCTACCACTGCTGCCCATGTTTGCTGT
>JANHFP010007968.1:232590-244383 GCA_032468135.1 Calamaria suluensis | reverse complement strand
TTTATACCCCCCCCCCCCACTCTTTTTATGTCTTCTAGGCCTGAGATCCCCCATGATTCCATGGATCAACCCATCCTGAATCCTCTGCACTCAAGCCAAGTTTCTCTAAAGTAAGTACATGTCACCCAACAGGTGTGCCTCTCCCCAAATTCAGCCCTTCCGCTACATATGACGGACTGAGATCCAAGAGGTCCAAAATTTGTTAGAAGGTTGGCCTATTTGTCTTTCTGACCCTTATTTCCATCCCATTACATTCCATTTCTATTTTATCTCCAAAATAACAGGGAAAGATTCCATCTCCACATTCAAGTAATTTGTTATTCCAGCTGAACTTGGGGACCTTTTAGATCTGCTTGGCATTGGCCTTGGCCTAATGTTAATGTTAATGTTCATATTCAACCAGGCATATACTAGCTGGATTTAAACTACTTACTAGGCTAGGCTAAAATGGGAGCTTGAGAACTTATATTGTAGGGCCTCAACTATTATCTTAGGTATTAGGAACACATCATTTATTTATTTGAGCATAGCATGAGGTATGAACCCAGCAACTGTGTTTTGTCCCTTCAGATTTAGGATTTAGTATATTGGCTGAACTCAGGGATAAAAAACTTACCTGAACCTTTGAAGGGTGTCCTCTCTGCACCATTGAGAATGGGCAGGTGTCCAAGAAAAAGTATTGAAGGCCCTAATGACTGCCCATCTTCCCACTCACTGATTCTGAGAGCTACATTATTCTCTGTTGCAATGGTTGCTATCCTTGTCCTGTGAATCAATCAGTGTTTCTGTGCTATGGTTTGTTCCATCATGGCAACATAACTTTGATGGCTTGGTCTGTTCTAGGGCGCTCCAAGACTATCTGGAGAACATTGGGCAGTTGAATGAGGACACTGCTACCATGACAAGGGAACAGGGTAAGAACTTTACTATGTAATGCATGTTGAGAGGGCAACTGATAACTCCTCACTCTAGGAAACAAGACACGGGTTTTAAGAGTAGGGGGTTCCAATGCTAGCAATGCAAGAGTTCCCTTTTTGAAGTTGGAAAAGATGTTCCAACAAACAAATATACAGGATTATCTGAGAAAACAAGAACAACACATAACAGAAACAACAAGAGTCTTTGAGTCCACAAGAGCTAATTTTACAGATTGAGGCAAACATTGTCAGAGCAAATAAAGGAAGCAAAACAAATTATATAAGCTGCCTGGATATCTTTCACCAAAGAGAAAACATCTTTTGAAATCAGAAGGCTCGGCTGCAGAGAAGGCGCAGCTTCTCTTTATCAATTTGGTCTCCTTCAAATTGTTCTGCTCGAAGGCAGAGCTTTTTTTTGTGTCAGTAGTTATTTAAGTCAGTAGTTAACCCCTCAACTTTCATTAAAATGCAAAGGATAATTAATCACCATTTCCCTCTAAAAATACCTTTTCATCACAGCAAGCCTGACAGACAAATAAAAGTTGGTGGTTTCTTTTGCAATAGTTTGAGATGTTATCTGATTCAACGTGGCCATCTCTGATAACAGGTATTTTGCTTTCACTTTTTAATCTTGTGGTCAGTCTCAACCCACTCATGCAAAGTCTATTATTATGGACTGTAAACTGGAGCCTAATATAAATCCCCAGCTTGCCCCATACAGTTAGATGTCTGAGATTGTGCTGGGTGGGTTCCCTTTCCTTTGTTCTCCTCAAGACAGAAGGAAAACAACCCAGTTTTGTTTTTTGGGTCTCCTTTACATGATTTGCAGAGTACTGGAGACAGTTCAGGGTTTTAGAGCTCCCTTTCCCAAGCTTGTTCTCCCAAATAGAACCAGAATACTTTTAAAAGAGTCACCTAGTTCTCTTTGGAAATGTATCAATGGCTAATAAATGTTAGACATGAGACAAATTATAATAAGAGTTCCCAGGACCACTGGAATTCAGCAAACCCTATGAGGAGGTACCCTATGAGGAGGTCCTCTCCAGCAATCAGAGATGTTACTGGACATGGACAAAATGAAATGTTCTTGTAATGGATTATAGGTTTGTTTCTGTTGGTGCGGATACGGATATAAATGCTGCCTTTCAGGGTGGATTCATCCTGTTATGCTAAATTTGGAAATTGATGCTTGTGATGTTTACAGCCTGCCTTGCTCTTGTTATGCCAATTAAACAGGAGACAGACAGGCATGGAATATTTCCAGGCATAAATTCCCACTCGTTGAACCAGCAAGCCCAACTGTGCTTAGCATCAGAAAATGATTTTAAAATTCATCATTGGAGCACAAGAATCTGAAAATGTAGTGACCTTAATCTTTTGTTTTTTTTAAAAAAAAGCAGATACCAAGAGGAAATGAGCCAAGCCTGGATTAGCAAGAGTCAGAGCAGTGATTGGGTACCAGGCAATTGGTTTTTAGGATCCAGAGACAATAAGGACACCAGTAAATAAAGGGATTTTAAGCTCCATTAGCTCAAGCAACATATTTAAAGGCATAATATAAAAAGCATACAAACCAAGGAAGATGAAACCCAGATCTCTTACAAACTGACCACGAGATGGGCAGTAAATATATTTGATTTTTTATTTTATTTTTTAAAAAACCACCCTATCAGGAGCTCCTTAACAAAAAAGGCAGAGATACCATGAGGCAGGGATGAAATGTAAAATTTGTTGCTACTGGTTCTCTGGGCGTGGCTTGGTGACTGGGTGGGCCTGGCCAATTTTTATTTTTTCATTTTAAAAGCATTTTTTTTAACTTAAGTATTCGTTGGGTTAGGTAGAAAAAATGCCTTTAAAACATAGAGAGCCTCCGAAGATCCCAGCAGCCGCGCAATCATGCGAGGCGCCCCCCCCCATTTTAAAGGCATTGGTTTCTACCTAATCCAGTGAATATTTAGGTAGAAAAAATGAAGAGAGCCTCCAATGATTGTGCAGAGGGGGCGGGGCCAGGGATTTTTCCTACCGGTTCTCCGAACCACCCACTGCCATTGCTACCGGATTGGCCAAACTGGTCCAAACCAGGGAGTATTTCACCCGTCATGAGGGCTGCCAATTTCCAAGATACCCAATTCTAGGTTCTTGCAGAAGCTCCCAATGATTAACAGCAATCCAAAGGTTTCTATTGGTACCTGGCATCATGATTTCCTGGCCCTGCTATGGTCATGAAACTGCAAGACCTGACTTTGGCTGGTTGGCTCGTAGACTCTGGGGCGGGAACTGAAATTCTGAGATTTTCACGTATTCTGCACCCCGATGCAAAGGAGAATAGCTCCCATCAGTAGCTTCCACTAGGAACAGTGTTGGCCTCTGCTATTTTTGGGTTCACTATGTATTTCTTCTTCATTTCTAGCCCTCTTGCTTCTCTTTGCTCTTCATGACTATGACAAAAGTGGGCACTTGGATGGTCTGGAATTCATGAGACTGCTGAGTGAATTGGTGTCCCAACAGGCAAAAGGACAGCCTGCACCAGACATGGTAGGCATGTTTTATTCCTCAGTCTCAGGTAAGGTTGGCACCTTTGCCAACTCTTTTTTTAATAATACTTTTTATTAAACTACAAT
This sequence comes from Calamaria suluensis, assembly GCA_032468135.1. Taxonomy (NCBI): domain Eukaryota; kingdom Metazoa; phylum Chordata; class Lepidosauria; order Squamata; family Calamariidae; genus Calamaria; species Calamaria suluensis. The sequence goes on along the minus strand of JANHFP010007968.1, from coordinate 240,845 downwards.
TAAAAACTAAAAACTAATGCAAACTAAAAAAAAAAGCGTAAAAAAGAAGAAACAAAATTAAAACTGTAAGAATATAGGAGAGAGAAAAAATAAAAAATATACTGTATGAACAAATGACTTCCCCCGTCATCATAACAAGTATAAACAATTTTAGTACGTTTATCCCCTTCTCTTAAGATACAATAAATGGTATCTTCCCATATTGATATCTTACTGGGCCTATAAACAAATCCTTAAAACCTCTTCATTCATTCCTGGTCCACAAACATCCAAGAAGTCTTACTAGAGTTATTATTTGGTTATCTATTTTTTAGTTTGATCAAACAAATCAACTTTATATTCCTTCCTTTTACTTTTAAGAATCATGATCTTTAAACCCTTCAAATATTGTCCTAGAACTTGATTTTTATTATTTCGCTTGGTCACTTCTCACAAAACTTTAATAGGTTTTTTGTAAACCTAATATAGCAAAGTTATTCAAGTCATACTTTTAGTTATGTTATCTATTTATTCTTTTTAATAATTAAGGTATCAGCTGGTGTCATCTGCATTTCCAGTACAGCATCTTTTTCCGTATCATTTTTGTAGCCTCTCATCTTCAAATCCACCTTCAAATCAGTCTTGTCTAGTAGTTTTTTCCTCTTAAGTAACATCTTTAAAAGACAGTCTATAATGGTAGACACTCTTTTTTTAAAAAAATATTAAATTATATGATTTAAAAACAAAAAAGACAAACATAGCCAACATAAACATAAACTATACATACTCTTAAAGCTAACTTTTGGATCCATTATTCACCATTGTCCCTAAGTATGTCTTGTATCAAATACTGCTCTATTCTAAATTAGTTCATCAAATATAAATGTTCTTCTCCTTTAATTATAATCTTTAGTTCTTTATGGGTGCCTCTGTAGTGTCCAACCTTCAAAGTCCCATTTTATCAAGGGTTATTTAGAATTCAACATAAGAGCATTTTCCCACGGGAAGGTTTGTTATCATTAATTTTAAAATCTTCTATCAAAACTATCTGAACTTTTAGTCCATTTGTGATTTTCAAAATCATTGTTCTAATCACCCTCTTACTGTTTATTCCACATTTTAAAGAGTCTTAAGCTTGTATTTAAAACATTTGTAAAGGATTGAAGGAAGCTCACCTGGTGCTATAAAACATGCCAAACCATTGGTTCCTAATAGCTGAAAAGCAGTTAAGTAATTTCCAAAAATTATTAAGAAATAAGATTTAATGGACTTTGTGTCCACATAGGATATATTACAGCTCTGAGCTTAATTGAAACCCCTCAACTCTCAAGCACTCAAGTCATAAGTCAATTATAAAATGTCAGTTCCTACAGTCTACTTACGAGGAGCAGCTGTCTGGATTACAAGTAGGCAATTTTACAATCTCTCCTTTATCCAGAGACTTCAGTGGCCAGAATTTGTTGCTTGGCAACTGATCTCCCTTGCAATGCCATTCCACTTCTATTGGGATGACTAGTTCACCATGGATCCTCCCCAGAAATCCCCACATTTTTACCAACTGTTGAGTAACATAAGAGTTGCATCTAGCTATTCTCACTGTTTGTCTGGTTGAGCCTTATCAGAATCCCTGTACTCAGTAGATTTTTTGGGTGTCTATTCTCAGAGATTGCTTGGACAAGTCCCAGTAGATTTTTTGGCAAGAATTTTCAGAAGTGGTTTACCATTGCTTCCTTCCTAGGGCTGAGTGAAAACCATTGGCCCAAGGTCACCCAGAAATCAGATTTCCAGCCTGATGCTTTAACCACTACACCAACCTAGCTCTCTCTCTCTCTCAGTAGATAATAAGCTGCATGTCAACCCACAAAGCATCTCTGGCCTGCTCTGAGTTGCCATTGGCCAGGGGGCATGGGAAACCAGCAAAATGCCATAGCAGTCCAAGACATTCCACACTTATCTCTTTCAAGGCTGTATCCCAGGGGCACATACAGCAGCCAAGGGGAGTGACCTCTACAACCCATGAAATTGCTCATTGGTGAATGTGATTAATGACACACCCTAGGGGCAGGGGGGAAACAGGGTCATATTGGAGTGTAAATTATGCACGGCCAGAGCTGACTTCACTTGGGAACATGCAGACATGTAGCTCCTAATAAATAACTGGATTTCCTTTGAAGCTTGGCTCTGAGACTCATGATTTAATTAGGGCATCCCTTGGAACCCTGACACTGCAAATAGTGTACACCTGTTTCTCTTCTAAAAGTATCTTGTTGGCCATGGTAGGAAAAGGAAGCTAAAGTAAACTCGGCCTGATCCAGCTCAGTTTTTTTATCTTTCTTTTGTCTATGGAGGATGTCAATTACATTGTTCCTTACCTTAAGTTTATATTGATAATTGGAGAGCTTTCTTGATCCCCTCTGCTATTCTCCTTTCAGGTAGTGCCAATGGTGGACAGTATCTTGGAGACTCAGGACTTCAATTGGGATGGACTATTGGAGCCTTCAGAGTTGTTTCTTCCCCCCCGGCAGGGAGAGAACCCAAACTTCCTTACTGCTGTCAGTGAAGAAGATGGTCCAGTCCTGTGGGCACTTCCTAAGCCAAATGAACCAGCCATTGGCTTCCCAAGTCCCTCCGACCAACAAGGTAATGGAGACTCCCCACCTGCACCAGAGGTTCAGGAACAAGACATGATGGGTGACCAGTTGTGGAGCCTAGAGAAGCATGGGGGAGAGCTCGGCCAGGAAACTGCAGGAGACCCAGATCAACAAGGGAAAGAGATGCCTTCTGCCCCAGGAGATTGAAATGCACCCTGTACAGACTTTAGGTGGCCAGCCAAGAAATGATAACTGGAGGCCTCTGGGTCAGCTTCAGAAATGGAATACAGATAATCACCCCTTTCCCAACATTTCCTTCTGTGCAATCTGCTCTGGGTTTCCAAGTCTTCTCTTTACCGAAGCAAAACAGAATAGGATTTCCTGTTCAGTCACCTCTGCACCCTGTTATCTGAAAAGATCCCTTTCTCGGCTTTCAAGGGATGCGTACTCCAAATCTAAAACTTGAGAAACAGAAGTCACTAAAAACAATCTCCTAACACAATGGCTCCACTTTCTCCTCAGTGCAGCTGAGTGCCTCATTCAGACATGGAAACCTCTTCCATCCATCCCCCAGTACCCAGGACCACAGCTTTTCCACTACGTAGCAGTAGTGGAATTCAATTTTTTTTTTACTACCGGTTCTGTGGGTGTGGCTTGATGGGCGTGGCAGGGGAAGGATACTGCAAAATCCCCATTCCCTCCCCACTCTGGGGCCAGCCAGAGGTAGCATTTGCCAGTTCTCCGAACCACTCAAAATTTCCACTACCGATTCATCAGAACCTGCTGAATAGCACCCCTGCTACGTAGGTAAGAAAGATTTGTCTAAACTTGAAAAGCCTGTCTCAGCTGGTTGTCTTCCTGAATAGTCTCTCTCTCTCTTCATAGAGCAGGCTCCCAATTCTAGAGGGCTTATTTAAGGTCTCTTGCTCTGCCTTCCTCAAGTAAGAAGCTGTTGCACAGAGACCTGGACAGAACTTACAACTATAATTTCCCAGTCTGGCTAAGGATTTATCTGTGCATTTCAGATGACCATTCTGGTCCTTCGCTCAGCAGGTTCCTTTGGGAAAAAGCTTCGCCAACATTGCAGAAGGCATCACATATGTCTTTTGCCATGGCATTTAAATTAAAGGGCCCGTCTCATAAAAGTGACTCTAAACTTAAAACAAAAACTTTTCCAACGTTAAACTGGTAAATTCCTATCATGAAAGAGAACACATCAACAACAGCATAGCTCACCCAACCAACCTCCTGGTCCAAATCCTAGGCGGGAAACAGCCAGAGGTGCTTATGCTCCTACTACACTTCTGCTTTTTTCAAATCTGCCAATAAATCATCTTCAAACTGAATATGTTTCTGGTCCATATAGGAAGAGGAATCTTGGCGGCTTAGAGAGGCAAGGAGGAAGGGGAGTTGATTAATTAGAGTATATGGCAGGAAATCTTCAAGGACTGTCGCATCAGATTACTCAACTGGGCAACTAGCTGTTTGTGCTGTGTTCTCCCTCCTCCTTCTTCAGCAGGAAGAGAAGCAGGCTCAGTAGTGGAGAGGGGTGTTCTGACCATTGTTGGGTGGCATGGACCAGCATTCTCCTTTTCTCTGTTACTTTGCTGAAGTCTTTTAAATCGTGTACCAAATAGCAACAAGTGCATCATCAGCATCTTAATTCCTTGTCCTCTCTCCTCTCATTGGCCCTGCCAGATCTGGCTGGCTGAGGCACAGCCATTCCCAGGGCTGGATTTAGATTAAAAGAGGCCCTAGGCTATTTCACTTATGAGGCCCTTTCACCTCCCATTTTTAAGTTTGTAAGAATTTCTCCTTATTTTCGGTCCAGTGAATGTAGGGCCCTCTTGATGTTGAGGCCCTAGGCTGAAGCCTAGTTAGCCTATAGGAAAATCCGGCCCTGGCCATTCCCTTTCCTTTGAGGCCCACCTGTGCATGCGTGTGCTTACACTGCACACACACACACACACCTTGACTGGAATGCCTTGCATAATCAACCAGGAGCAATCAGCAGCTTCGTGTATTTTATTTATCTTTTCACCGTTATACGCCGAAACCCCTTTTCCTCCTGGCAGGAGGCAGGAGCATCTGAGCCAGCTCAGCCAGACTGCATATGGAATGTGTGGCAGGCAGCCTGACATGTCTTCCCACCTGCAGGAGATGCCAGAGGAGCAGTGCCGGTGCCACTAGCGAACAGATCGCTACCCTGAGAAATGCAGGGTTAGTCCAGTGAAGCCCAGGAGGTACAGCTTTCAGCACGTTGCTCACACGATCCCATCGTAGCCGTGAACTCCACACTTCCGGCCAGCCACCTGGCATCCATAGGTTAGTGCTGCAGGAAGGGTTTTTCCTGCCACAGAAAAATGAGAGATCAGTTTAGCTTTAGGGTAAGGTTTCCCTTGCACATATGTACAAGTCGTTCCCAACTCTACAGGGCGGTGCTCATCAGTTTCAAAGGCGAAGAGCCAGCGCTGTCCAAAGACGTCTCCGTGGTCATGTGGCCAGCATGACTAAACGCCAAAGGCGCACGGAACACTGTTACCTTCCCACCCAAGGTGGTCCCCATTTTTTCTATTTGCATTTTTTATGTGCTTTCAAAACTGCTAGGTTGGCAGAAGCTGGGATGAGTAATGGGAGCTCACCCCGTTATGCGGCATTAGGGATTCGAACCACTGAACTGCCGAACTTCTGTTCGACAAGCTCAGTTGTCTTACCCGCTGAGCCACCGCGTCCCCTAGAGTGAGAGTAGGTTACCATTAAATCTTTGAACTGATTGCTTAAGATCAGGAATTTTTGACTGAAGATATAAAATATACGGACTATGCGGGAAATAAGAGAAGCAGTGGTGGGATGCCCCCAGTTCAGTCCGGTTCTTGCGAACCGGTAGTAAAAGCAGTGGGAGGCTCCGCCCATCCACCCGATTGTCATCATGGATGATCTCCTGTAGCAAACCGGTAGTAAAGGTAAGAGGAACCCATCCCTGAAGGGAAGGTAAATCAGATTAAAGGTAATGGGGGGCATAAATGTCCACTACATAATCACAATGATTTAAAAAAGGATGAAATGTGCATTTGAAAAGGAGGAGGGGGAAGTAGAGGGAGTAGTAGGAGAGTCAGAAGATAGGTGACTGAGAAAGCAAGTTTCTCCAACAGACAACTCAGTGCTAAGGTCTGGTACCCCATAATACCCCCCCTCCCCAAAGTCTAATTACAACAACCAAGGCAAGCCTAATTCTGCCTTTCGAGACAAGATAAAAATGGCTGGGCATACAACACAATGAATAAGCTGGTGAATTGAAGCAAGGAATATCAAACACTTCCTAGAGAAAGTGGCTGAAGACTCAGCATTCCCAAAACAGTGACTTTTAGTGCAATCCTGTGTGGCCAGAATCACTGGTAAAGCTGGATTAGTAATGCCTAGTAAATATGCCTGGATTACTGGGAGGCTTTGCTTAAAGTTGTTGTGAAAGGCAACAAGATGTTCCCTTATGCAACAAAAAACAAAAAAAGATGTTACAGATATTATATCTGAGGTCAGTGAAATGGCAATGTAAATATAATATTTATCAAAGCTGATACACATCACATCTAACACTGAGACTTTTAACTATGAACTTTGAGAATTCGGCAGACAGTGTCTTCTCCAAAATCCACTGCAGCACTAGCTGGAATTCTGAAATAATGGCTGCATTAATTGGCAAGTGGAATGCCATCTGTTTGCAATTTGATTATGATGAAAATCACTTAATACAAAAAATAATAATAATCGAAGTGCACTTAAACACCCCAAACATTTTTTTCTCTGACATTACAAAGTGCTGAAAACCTTAATCCACTAAGGCGCAAGTTATAGTATCATCATCAAAAGCGGCATCCCCTGGATTGAAAATAAAATACATTACAATGAGAAATCAGTTATGGGGTTTGAAGGCTACTTGTCGAGCTCTTTGGGTCGCAACAGGCTCATACCTAACTTTAGCCAAAAAGGTGAAGACTTAGGAGAAGGAGCTTGCCTCCCGCAGTTGTCGGTGCTCCATCACTGGATGTTTTTAAGAAGAGATTGGAAAACCATTTGTCCAGAATGGTACAGGGCAGGGGTCCCCAATCCCCAGGCTGTGGCCCAGTTCAGGGCCTTGAGAAGTGGTGGGAGACTGGTAACCCAATGTATGCGAACAGCATGTTTTCTGGCCATGATCTTAGTCCCTCAGAATTTCTAAAACATTTTGTGTAAAATTGTTCTGGTTCTTCTCAGATTCTTCATACCTCCCTTTGTTCCTCAGAGGTTCGGTTCAACTCAATTGGTCCTCACCAGCTAAGTTTGCCATTGGAAAGAGAAAGATAGAATACTGGAGAATTAGTGGAGTGGAAGCATCTCTAGGCAGGGGATGAGACAGCGCCGGCAGCTGGCTAGTTCCTCTTTTGGACAGTCCCACAACTACTAGTTTTGTGATCCAGTAAGATGGACACATACTAGGCCCATCCAATCGTACAATTTCATCTCACAGGACCAGGAAGTCTGTCTACATGTATTCCTACAGATGTTGTGACCTAGGCTTACTTAGTCCTTGCGAGACATAATTAGTCCCAAACAAACCTATTTTATTGTAACAGCTGAGAATTACTTCATTCACAGTTGAGTCCAAATGAATTGCAAAACAAGTCCTTTGGAAGAAGTCCTTTGGGCTTATCACAAACCTTTATCTTCTTTGATACCCTGCCAAAGCCCTTTCTTGGCAAAGCCCCACAAAGTTCAGAAACAAGAAACACCAACTAGAAACAGATTTAGCAATGTTGCTTTTCTACAAAGAGCCCAAGTGCCTTTGCTGCTCTTTAAACTGTCAGTTTTGGAATACTGATATAAGCCTTATGGGAGGGGCCAAACATCTCCTGGACTTACTTCCAAGTCATCACTTTTTCTTTAGCTGCTCCTGCCTTCTGGCAGTGAATGCGTGCACTAGAGACAGGCTCCGGAGCCTGTGCATCACTCCCAGGTGGCCCTGGGCCCATCTCTGCTTCCAATGCAGAGTCCTCATCTGGGTCTTCCCCAGACTCCAGGACTGGCCCATGTTCCTCTCCAGCTTACTCACTGTCCAACTCCCCTGCTAGCTCTGCAGGCTGCTGGCGGATGGCAACATCAGATCCTGCCTTCTAGAATGATTCCCACCCACCCCAAGAATTGAGGGAAATTGGGGAAAATTCTATATGAACCCAATCATGATGGCTATTAAGATATCATTTAGGACCTAATTGTACTTTTAGGGATGTTATTTCAGGTCTGGGAGGTTTATGGTTGATATATTGCTCTTCTGGTCAGTACTTTTATATCTGGTCAGTAAAGTTTATATTGTAAACAAAAGGTTAAGTCACCCATAGTTGCATAAAGGTAAAGGTAAAGGTTTCCCTCGCACATATGTTCTAGTCATTCCCGACTCTAGGGGGCGGTGCTCATCTTTGTTTCAAATCCGAAGAGCCAATGCTGTCCGAAGACGTCTCTGTGGTCATGTGGCCGGCATGACTAAACGCCAAAGGTGCATGGAACGCTGTTACTTTCCCATCAAAGTTGGTTCCTGTTTTTTCTACTTGCAATTTTAATGCTTTCAAAATTGCTTGGTTGGCAGAAGCTGGGACAAGTAATGGGAGCTCACCCCATTACACGGCACTAGGGATTTGAACCGCTGAACTGCCG
>JANHFP010007968.1:184878-194947 GCA_032468135.1 Calamaria suluensis | reverse complement strand
CAGAGACAAACGGGCTATGGAAAAGAAAAGGCTACTCAAGAGTAAAGATAGCTGAGTGGAGCCTTTAAAAGACAGCCAGTGGTAATCAACAATACTGGTGTCAAAGAGTTGAATTTCTCAAGCCTAGCTTCTTGTGATCTGGTATCTGTGAGTAAGGAGTCTTTCATCCAAGTTTTTGTTTCTTGATAAGACATTAATTACCATTGGCCTGAAGCCACAGTTTGTATTGGCAAGGATTTACTTTTACTTTTGAAAAAAGGAAATGAACTTCAGAACAAAGAAGACCATTTGTTTTTTGCCCTTAAAGTTTATTTGTTTTACGTCTCTGGTGTTGGGTTTGCTGATTGCGTTGAGTTGGGTCATCACATAAAGCGCAAATAAAAAATAATAAAATGCAGTCTCATAAAAACTCCAACCTACAGTACAGACCATCTATCATAAACTACCAAATGCTTGCTGGAATCAGTTGGTTTTTCAGAAAAGTCAACCAAGTGGTTTTCAGAAACCAGTTTGGGGGCACCGCATAACTCAGGATATTCTGTTCCCTGCTGAAGGGCAACTTTTAAGAAAGTTTGTCTCTGATTTCTAATTCCTCTGTATTACATGGGATGTAATACTCCCCCTTTTGGTAATAGCAGACAGGATTATATACATGATCCTGGAACTACATGGGGCCAAATCATGTAAGAATAAAACCATATTGATTACCAACAACAGTGTCTCTTGTCTTGCTGGGTTTCAATGTAAGCTTGCTTTCCTTTATCCAGGTATCAGTTCACGACATTCATAACAACCCCAGCAGTATGACATTCTACCAATAGTATATTACTTGAGTGTCAAAATAGATAATTCATTTTCTAAAACTTGTTGCAAATGCAATAAACAGATTAGATCTTTGTTTCACACTTGGCAATACTGCAAGATCCATTAATTCTGGAAAATGATTTATGATAACATAAAGCAGGTTTTAAAGGTGGGTTTTCCTTTTCAGCCTTTTATCATTTACAGTATTAAATATTGATGATGATGATAACTATATGCCAGACAGTCATTGTTGATTTTTAGCAACGATTACATATCGAACTGATCTTTCTTGTAATCAGTACATATCAAACTGACTTTTTTTGTAATAACTGGATGGGTACTCTATTCATCCTATTGGAAAACACTAATAAGTCTTTTTCAAGAAAAGTTGAAACTTCAGATATGAAAATATGTATTGGAATCATAGAATTAATGTATTGATTAAATTAAAAACTAACTTCATATTTAAAAAAAACAAATTTGATACAGTGTGTAACTTAATGTGATTACTACTCTATATGTGCCAGCAAGTTGTTTTCAACTCCTAGTGATCACATCGGTAGATTTTGCTCCGTGACAACCTGATTCTATTCTAGTCTGTCAGGTTGTTTCAATGGTTAATTTAATAGGAAAATCATTATGGTTTATAATGTTACAAACAGGTTTGTACAGGTAGTCCTTGACTTAGCAACGACTCGGTTATAATCAACTATCCTGGGGATACTTAGACCCAGTTCCAAAATTTCAATGCCGTAGTCATGTGACCATATTTTAAGTGCTCAGTAACTGGACTGCATTTATGGTCAGTGACTCATAGTCATGTAGCCCCACTTTACTTTTCTATTTAAAAAATCCTAGAAATACCAATCTCTAAAATAAATTTTAGATTTGAAAAAAGCAGTTTTTAGATTTTATATCCTGCTGAAATTATTACCAACTTAGGTGTTCCAGATCAGAAGTTGTACATCTCTGGAATATTCTTGGTCAAGAAATAATAATTGTGATTTTTTTTCAGACATGCTTTCTGAGTTCTCATTCAAATATGTGTATTAAATTTATAAACTGCCATAACTAAATGGATGGAAAACTTATATCTTTTAGTAAAAAAGTTGCAGAATTTTGTTTAATGGAATCAATTTCTCTTATCACTTACTGAAATGTGCCTCACATGCTTACTTTTTTTTTAAAAAAAAAGTACCAAGTTTGATAGTGATAGCTGCAGAGAGAGTATTGTCTCTACATAAAAGTATAAATAGCTACCTGGAAAGACACCTACCACAATGGTTTGAGGTGAGAATACAATGTTTCCAGCAGTGAATGAGATGCCATAACACATGATATTCCAATCAGTACATTTGCAGATGAAAAGGCATGAAATGAGACAGCCCAGCTGTCATGATCCTCTTATGCACAGAGCCAGGCATTACAGGAATTACACTGGGCCCCCATCTCTGTTCTGGTGGAGTCAAAGAGCTCTGCACAACACACAAACACAGTACAGATGTTCTGACCAGCAAATTATGCAGCCCAGACACAAAAAGAGAAGGGAGAGAAATAGCCATTTGATTTAATTCTTTATTTTTAAAAAGTTTAGTTTGGGTATTAACTTGAGGTCCTGTTTATTATTTTTGCACTCTATCCATACTCTGGTCAACATAGGGTATGCTAAATTGCCCTATAGCTCTAGCCCTAACACTACTGTCTGTTGATGAGTATGAAATGAAGGGAGGTTTCATAGATAAAGTTGGTGAGAAACTGTGGAAAGATTAAATTAAAGTGAGCTAATCATACTACTGGTAACCAATTACTCTGGAGAGCTAGTTTGGTGTGGTGTAAAGGCATCAGGATAGAAACAGGGAAACCATGAGTTCTAGTCCCATCATAGGCACAAAGCCAGCTGGGTGACTTTGGGCCAGTCACCATCTCAACCTTAAGAAGGAGGCAATGGCAAACCACTTCTGAAAAATATTGCTAAGAAAACTGCAGGGATTTGGCCAGGCCATTTCCAAAAATCAGACATAATTGAACAAAAGTCAAAAAAGGTCATTCCAGAAACCTAGCAATAATAGCCTTAATGATCAACTTGACAGTATGCCCTAGTGTACAATTAAACCAGTTGATTTTGAACTGTTTAAAATATCCACTGTATAATTAGCATGCTAACTCAGCTTTAGAACTTTAGCATCTTAATCTACCAAGTTTCTTAGAACACTCACCAATCTTGATTGCCATTTATTTATTCATATAAAATATGCAGCATTCCAGGGAGGCAAAATATATTTTTAACTTTCTTTAATCTTTTTTTCTTTATACATAATTGCTGTCACAAAGTATTCATTGGTATATGAATATATACACTAACCAAACAAGCCTCAAGCTACAAGGGGTTTTTTTTTGTTCTTAATTTTTATTGCAGGGTAATATTCAGTGCCAAGGCATTAATTGTTCACTTAAAGACAAAACTTGCTCCCCATGAAGTCATTGTTGCTGTTTCAACTACATGAACTTAAAACTGCCAAGTCTGCATTTTATATTTGTGGAGTATCTATTTGTGTCCCATGTTAATGTTGAGTAATTTGTCAGCCTATACTTATTGTAATAATACTTTTAAATTCCAAAATAGTGCAAAAAAGAAGCATTCATATGCAACGGCTAACGGAAAAGGAGAATTAATAATGTGTTCTGATTCTGGTTCTTGATCAGAGAGTTCTGCAGTGCAATCCTATATATGCATGCAGAGGTTGATTGCACTTAATAACTTCTGATCAGGTTGTTACTTGTACAATTTTTCTCTCTCTCCTTTTGCTCACTGCAATCTTTTGGATTTCGAAGAATTTCTCCCAGGTATTAGAAGACTCTCTATAGCATTTGTTTGATCAAGTGTAAGGGACTGTAGCTGCAAAATTGAAGTGTTACAAACAGATATATTCCCATTTTCTCAGAATTGCATAAAGTCTGCAATATCTCTGTATTTGGAAGGTTATACATTTCACGAAGTAGGCTTTTAAAAATTAATAATTTTAAGACTTGCAGTCTTAATCTTGTCTATTTATATTTTCATGTTGTTGTTGCTAAATACCATGATTGCCCAACTCCTGTTGTGATGCCCTGTGTGTTTGTGTCTTCCTGAGAGGGATGAGTGATGAATGTTAGGAGTAGATAGCAAGTGTATATAATGCCAAAGTGTGAATGTAATCCCCAGTGACCAGCTAAAGGAAGTAGGCACCTGCATAGGACAGCAACACACTAGGAAGATGTTGGAGGCAAGCAGCTATTTTAGAAAGCAGTATTAAGCCATCTGTATTTTACCAAGAACATCACATTGATAGGAATCATAAATCAATCATAAAATGATGGATGATATAGTGCCAGTAATGGACCCCTCCTGTCAGATGGCATTCAACATGTTATTGAGGCTCTTTCGGGGCACTAATGGTGTTTGTGATGTAGCTAAATTAAAGCCTTAGAGTCTAATAAACTATGGGAGTAGTCTTGAAAATGACAATGGTCAGATAGCAGAATCTAAGTCAAAGTAGTGATCTAATTTGACAAATCATCTCAGACTTGCCTTCCCTGGTTCTCTTTATGATAAAGGCGGGGGGGGGGGCGCGGGGGGCAAGAGGCATGTTCAGACCGCAAGATCCTGTTACTCTAACTCTATAATAAAAGTTGTATTAGCAGTCATAACTTTGGTTTCCTTGTGTGGTTTACCACAAAGGAGTAAGGCAGGAACCGTGGAATAAACTAAACGAAGTAGGTAAGAATGAATATGAAAAGTGACTGCTAAAGATGAAGAAATTGAAGAAAGCAAACTGGATGTCAAAATACCTATTGTTACTCTCATAGTATCAGTGACAGTAAGAGAAAGTGATTCTGACAACTTTGATATCCTCAGGAAGAACACTCTTGTATGTATATTTATGGGAGTCTATTCACTATCATAGATTACATCAATTTCCCCAAACTTTGCATCTTTCATTGTTCTTGAGGGACTTCTTGAGATGCTGCCTTTCTTTCTTTATTTGTTTGTTTGTTTGTTTGTTTGTTTGTTACTTACTTATTTAGTCCATTACATATTAGGTAATATATATAAGTAAAAGCATGAATTGAATACAAAAATGAATACAAATAAAGAGAACATTACGACAGGAATGGTAGGCACACTGGTGTTCTTATGCACGCCCCTTACAGACCACATAGGAATGGGGTGAGGTCAACAGTAGACAGACGTAGGTTAAAGTTTTTTGGGGGTTTGGGATGAAAACACAGAGTCAGGTAGTGCATTCCAGGCATTGACTACTCTGTTGCTGATGTCATATTTTCTGCAATCTAGTTTGGAGCGGTTCACTTTAAGTTTGTATCTATTGTGTGCTCTTGTATTGTTCTGGTTGAAGCTGAAGTAGTCCTTGACAGGTCCTTGACAGGTAGGACATTGTAGCAGGTTGTAGCTGGCTGGAGAATTCTGGAAGTTGAAGTCCACAAGTCTTAAAGCTGCCAAGTCTTAAAGCTGCCAGGTGATGATCTATTAATTAAAAATGAAGGATGCTTTGTTTCTGCCTGCAGTATTGGAGCCGAGAATATCCTTTTTCTTGCCAAATAAGAGCACAAATTAAGTTTATTTCTTCTTACAGAATCCTAAAAGGAAAGGATATGGTTTTTCTGCAGGTGTAGATTTTGTCTTAGGCTTATCCTTGCTTTGGTTACTTGCGCCCATTCTGAGAAAAACCTCCACACTCATCTGTCCAACATCCACAATATAAAGCATCCTGTTAGTGAACTATTTAGAACTGAAGAAGGATGATATATATAAATATGGGTGTGGGGCTCAGTTGGCCCTGGAAAGCTCTGTGTGTGAGAGAGAGGGAGGGAGGGAGGGAGAGAGAGAGAGATTATTCCATTAATGTCTTCTTTTTCTTCTTCTTTCCCACATCCTGCCCCCCCAGGGAAGTCATGGTACCAGAGGATGTTCCTCTTTCTGAGACCAGACGGTCAGTGTTAAAACCTTCTTTATGAATATACTGGTGTGTCATTGCTGGGTATCCACCTCAGTTGCTGATACTGATACTGGGAACATATTCATGGAAAAAAATGACCCAAGTAAAGCTGAGAGCTGTCAGGACAACTAAAACCTTACTTGGTTGGTTTCTCCACTGATACCAGGCCATGGGGTTCCTGTTCCACGGCTTGCTTAGCAAAGCACCCCTTTCTTCTGTGGTTATAAAAGTCACAGAAACCCATGGAAGGCAACACCTCAAAAACACCTGGTTTTTTGTTTAAGTCTAAGCTTGACAATAGGGACACAACGGCTCAGTGGGTAAGACAGCTGAGCTTGTGGATCGGAAGGTCGGCAGTTCAGAGGTTCAAATCCCTAGTGCCGCCTAATGGGGTGAGCTCCCGTTACTTGTCCCAGCTTCTGCCAGCCTAGCAGTTTTGAAAGCACGTTAAAAAACACAAGTAGAAAAAAATAGGGACCACCTTTGGTGGGAAGGTAACAGCGTTCCGTGCTTTAGTCATGCCGGCCACATGACCACGGAGACGTCTTCGGACAGTGTTGGCTCTTCGGCTTTGAAACGGAGATGAGCACACCGCCCCCTAGAGTTGGAAACAACTAGCACATATGTGCACGGGAAACCTTTGCCTGTACCTTAGTTTTGGCAAGGATCTCCTAAAGGTGGTGGGTTTTTTTTCTTAAAATGTTAAAGTGTAAATCACAAGAATGCATAAGCCATTACCTATTCTTTACAGACATAGCCTGCAAAACCTGTGCAACCAAAAGGTTTGGTTGCCCATCTCATAAAAAGAGACTCTGTATGCAAAGGGAGGGAACCAGGTATTAATTGCAATAGGGCTGACATAGCAACTTAATGCAGCCCTGAGACCTGATGGGATAACCAAGTTTTCCAGGCCTTCTAGAAAACTAATGGAGATGGAACCGACCTCATTTCTTTGACGACAGAAAAGACTTGCCTCTTGGATCCTTTCTAGTGTAGCTCCCTGGCAGACAGGACCTGCAGCATGCCTCTTCTGCTGGATCTGATGGAACGGGCAGATGAAATAAGGAGAGGCAGTTGCTCAAATAACTCAGCTCCATGCCATTAAGGGGTTTAAAGGTCAAAGCCAGCACCTTGAATTGTGCTTGGAGGCAAACTGGTAGCCAATGCATCTCACAGAGCAGAGGTCTAGTAGTTTAATCAAGAGGTGACCAGGATATGAATCATGAACATGAACAGAGCCTCCCAATCTAGGATGCGGTGCAACTGGCACACAACCTGAAGCTGTGCACAGGCCCTCCAAACCACCAATGCCACCTGCTCTTCCAGTAGGAGTTGTAAGTCTAGAAGGATCCTCAAGTTACATACCAGATCTGTTTGGGGCAACACAAACACCACCACCAAAGATTGAATAGAACCAGCAGTCCTCAAACCCCAGAGCCACTTGGTTATGCCAAGGTTCAGCTGAAGCTTTTTGTTCTCTATCCAGTTCCTCTCAACCTCCAGGCACTGAGATAAGACATCAACAGCATTGCTAAATTTGCCAGAGACGGAGGTGTAAAATTGACTATCATCAGTGTACTGATGATTTCTCACCCAATGATGATGAATAAACAGGTGGCTCCATGTAAATGTTGAATAGGAGGGAAGAGGGAAACACTAGGGGCTGAGGGCAGAATCTCTTCCCCTAATTAACACTGATTGATATGAATCCCAAAGAAAGGAGACAAACGAGCACAGCACAGAGCCACCCTCCTGAAATTCAGAAGGATACCATTGGTTGACAGTACTGAAAGTTGCTGAGAGGTCAAACAGAGCATGAGCAAGGATAGATGCATAACTCTTACCCAACCATTGCCAGAGATCGTAAAAAAGTTTTGTTTTTGACTGTACAATAGTCAAAATGTTGCTTTTATTGTGTACCATGCCTATCCAAAACATCTCTTTCTATTGCCAGAAAATTACACAGGGAACCTGTATAGAAGGTTCCAATTTAAGAACTTCACCTGCAATGTGCAGATAATGGTCAGGAAAGGACTCAAGTTACTGGGCACTTCATTCCCAATCAAAATGTTTGGAGGTCACATTTGGCAATTTCAGAAAGCATTGTTGAATAGCTGCCAATCTGTCCAAACACTAAATGGCTGCCAAAAAAACACAATTCTACACAATTCCACAAGTCAAGCTGATTGGTTTGCATAAAGGAAAAGGAACAACACAAAATTAAGCATAGTGGTAGCATACATAACAATCGGCTATTGTTTGGGTTGCTTTTGTCTATAGGTTAGCAGTCTTCTGGGATTGCGCTAAACACTTGCACAAAACCAGAGCAAGTTTTGAAAGTTGCCTAAAGTAATCAAGCTAGTCATCTGTCAACCCTTACTTCCTCCCTCTTCCCTTTCCCTTGGGGAAAATATGGTTGTGACTGAAAAAAACCCATATATTTTAATATACATATTAAAATTTATATATATATCATAACTGGATCGTTCTACAATTTGGGCTGAAACCTGGCACCTAAGATTTGTAGAAATATTTTTGGAAAATGAAGGCTGTCCCAAATAGGGCAGCCCTCTGTAGCTGTCCTGTTGTTAGTCCTTCTAATTGCAAAGTCTCCAGATGGTGACTCAATGTATGGGTTATTGCTCCCAGGGCGCCAATAGGGATCACTTTCGTTGGCTTCCACAGACATCGTATTTCAATCTGCAGGTACTTCATGATATTTCATGATCTTTTCCAATTCTTTTTCATTGATATGGCTGTCCCCTGGGAATGAGATTTCGACAAAATAGATGAAATTGGGCCCAATGATGCTAATGTATGGCTTATTGCACTCAAGGCTCTTATCCATTTGTATTTTAAAGATCCACAAAATCTTGGTCTTACCATTCTCAAGGACATTTTTTGTGATTTTATGCTTCCAATAGTCTTTGCAGACTTGGAATCCATACTTTTTGCATATGTGCCAGTGGATGATCCTGCTGACATTGTCATGTTGGATGCAATACTCTGTTTACACTATTTTGGAGCATCCACTGACAATATGGTTGACTGTTTCATCTTTCTCCTTGCAAAGGCAGCATTTGCTGTCCGTTTGGGTCTTTTGAATTTTCACTTTCATGACGTTGGTTTGTATTGCCTGGTCTTGTGCAGCAAAAATTACAGACTCCATTTCTTTTTTGAGGGTTCCATTATGAAGCCACTGCCATGTTATATTGTTATCAATGCTTTTCTCCACCTTTTGGAAGAATTTACTGTGCAGTGGCTTGTTTTTCCAGTTGTCCATTTGTGATTTTAATTCGTTCAACTAGAACTCTTTTTTTGAGTTCATCGTTTTAAACAGACCCTCATTTCGTACGTCAACTAGCATCATTTCAGTGGCTTCTTGCAAATAGTCATTCAAATTTTGTTTTTCCTCCTCGATTGTTAGCCTTGCTTGCAGCAGGCCCCTTCCTCCAACTTTGTGAGGTAGATAAAGACAATCCTCATCACATTTTGGGTACAGGGCATGATTCAGAGTGAGGAGTTGTTGTGTCTTTTTCTCGATCGAATCCATGTCCATTTGCATCCAATTGACAATACCAGCCAAGTATCGAATCATGGGTATCACCCACATGTTTATTGCTTTTATACAGTTTCCAGCAGTGAGCTTGGATTTCAGGATTTTCTGTACACATCGGACATACTCAGTCTTGGTCTTATCCTTGATTTTTTTGTGCAGAATGTCAGACGCTTCGAGAATGCCCAAGTACTTGTAGCTGTCATTGAATGTTAACGAATTTATTTTTTCACTGCTGTAGAACTTGACTCCATCTGACTTTTAGAGTTTTCCTTTTGTGATGGAAATAGTAGCGCACTTGTCGAGGCCAAACTCCATAGAAATAACCTGGCTGAAGATATGGACAGTATTCAATAGTGATTCCAATTCCTTCCTATTTTTGACATAATTTTAGGCCATCCATGTACAACGTGTGTGATTTGTTCGCTTTTGGCAGTTGTTTGGTACTTGTGTTTTGTTTTGGTAAGAATTTTTGTTAGTGGGATAAGGGTAAGGTGACCATCCGTCCCGCTTTTTGCAGAACGGACATGCTTTTTTGTTAAAAGTCTCGCATCCCGCGGCGACTTGTAATTGTCCCGGGTGTTTGTAGCTGTTCCCGGAAGTGCTATCAACCATCCGTACGTGCGCATGCCCACGCACGGCCAGGGCAGGACTATCTTTCTGAAGGTTTGTTCTGTCTTCTTCTCCTTCCTTCTCTCCCCCCCCCACCCCCGTC
>JANHFP010007968.1:122468-134626 GCA_032468135.1 Calamaria suluensis | reverse complement strand
ATGTATATGGCTGTACACCGCCCCGAGTCCGCGAGGAGAGGGGCGGTATATAAATTTAATAAATTAAATTAAATTAAGTAACAGAAGCTCACTTCGTCACATGGTGCTGAGGTTTTGAACCTGGGCTGTCAGCTTTCCAGCTGACAAGAACAGTGTATTTAACTGCTGGGTCATTGTTATGCTTGCTTGAGAATAAAGTAAATCACTTTACATTTAACAGCAGCAGTAAATTAAACTAAATCATTTACATTTTACAGCAGCATCTGAGCAATGTTCCATCACCTGCCAGCATTCAAGGAGACCTCACAATGAGTTTATGATGGTCAAGGCCTGACAGATAAAATGATTTTTCATGTGGCTGTACTTTTCAGTCTGTGATGTGCAATTTGTTGGCATCCAAGAAAGAACCGTATCTAAGCAGGCATTTAACAAACTCTCCTATGAAGAGCCAGAAGAAGGAAGTCTAAAACACATCCTTGGCACAGCTCCCTGAAATGCTGAAATTCTGGGAAACGCTTTTGCCATGTAAGAATTTGCCACCTGGCCAACTTTATAGCCCCACAATCCAAAGGCTATGGATGCTTTCCTGAGTTAATCATGGTATGAGGTGCTGTCTGTGTGTTTAGGGTTTGAGTAAGATAGAGTGAGGACATTGTGCCCCCTTGCATATAGACTAAATAAATAGTCCTGAAGGCTCTTTGCAAATACTGATTCCACTTCTCCCTGGATAGGAGGTTGCTTCCCAGTGTAGGAGTGTAGACTACTCTTCCACATGTCCTGGAACATGGTGACTTAATGTAACTCTGAATCTGGGGTGGGGGTGCCTGAGATACCTGCTCAAACAGCTCCACAGTGTATTTGGATGGGAATGTTGGGAGAGGAGGAGGCGTTGCCCGCCCGTTATCGTGACATGCTGCTGGAACAGTATTGACTGATCTTCCTGTGTTGTAATTGCACTCGAGTGTGTAACTAGGAAACAGATGGAAAAGGTTACCAACGTTAATGCAAATTATGAACTAATTCTTAGTTTTTAATATGACACATTCTGTAAACCTCTGGTAGGTAGCTCCATGAGGAAAGGTTTCAATACACTGAATTCATATTTTTTTCTCTCCCAAAAGATGTTCCCATTGAGACTTTTCAATGCAATAGCATAATTAGTTAAAAAAAAAAGCTGTTTTATTATTCAGCTACGCATTGGTAAAAATACATCGATTCAAGCACCAAATAATATTATGGTTTACTATTAGACTCTTGAAATCATAAATGGAACATTCTGCTTGATCTGATTAGGAAAAGCATCAATTTCTCTGCACAGAGCAATGGATTGAACTGAATGATCTTTGCAGATTTTTCCAATTTTGCAATTCCCAAAGAAGCCATCTTTCTTTTATTCTCTGCATACACCTGGAATAGCATTCAAGCAACAGGAGGAAAAAGAGAATACCTTTAAGGGGCCCCAATTATTTATTTTCAACTATTCCGTTTGAAGTGAATTTTAATCATGTGCTGAAATCCAAACTCTGATTTGGGCAGTTAATTATTAGCAGTTAATTCAGATAGACTGAGTGTACTTAGCCTTCTTTTTCTGTATTTCTCTTTTTCCCATAAGCTTCTTTTTATAACTAAATATTTGGCTTGACTAACTTAAAAAAACCAGAAATTTTCTTTAACCTTTCTCATCTGCCAGGTCACAGTGCTGTATAGCTGCCACTTGTATTTAGCACTGATTTCTTAAATTCTCTGCCTTCTGGATTTCTCAGAGCTGGGCCTAACAGAGAGGTCCCAGGCAGAAAAGCTAAGAACACCCCAGATAGACAAATTAGAATGTATCAGAAAAGTCAATCTAACTGGTAGCAACCTATTATAACTCTCTTTTACAGGGAAACTTAAGGAGCCTGGCTGAGAGTTGAAGTCCACACATATTAAAGTTGCAAATTGTAGCAACCAAAATGCTAATTAAAAGACCCTTGACCTCATGCTATTCCTAGATGAAAAAGAGATATATTGGTAACATCAAAAGGGTCAGCATGAAATCATCCTAAACAATAACATATGCCTCTGCTCAAATATCGATTCCTGTCACATTTTGTTAGATAAAACTTATTTTTTATACAAAGACAATTCCTTTGAAGGCCAACAATTTAGTGCTGGGGAATTCACTCCATGGTACTAGAGTTAGTACATATGCTGCCAGGATTCCCTAATGAGCTTCTTCTCAACAGTTACTCCACTTGTGGGGATTTCTTCTTTCCAGATTATTCAGGTGGTAGAAACTTTTTAGATATTGGAGATTTGGAGATGGGAGAAAAGGAACAGACCTACAGAACCAATGGTTGCAATCATGAGGCAGTATCTCATTGAAGCACATACCTGTGAATGATGCCAGAAGCCTTGAAAATGGCCACACGCCCACTGCCCTCTTTTGATTGTCCATCCCGCTTGTCTTTAGCATACATATTCTTCTCTGAAAAGTTGCACCCCATGAAATCAAAATGAGCAGAGTTCAAGGAGATGAGCTTAGGAAATAGCATATTTTCAACCTGTAAAAGCAATTAAGAGGCTGGAGACTCAAAGCTCTTCGGCATGCTAGGGAAACAGGCAGTTTTGCTTCTTGTCAGAGACACTGGCTGGGAAGCAACAATCTAGCCAAGGAAACTGAAGACAGTAATAAAGAGATTCAGCCTACTAGAGAAATCAATTCATGGTGATTAAGTTTAACAATTGAACAAAACAAACACAGTACATGAAATGCTCAGAAGACGATGTGCCATGGACGAACATAATCATCAGCATGGAAGTTATAAAAGAGAACCAACACACACAAGAACTTAACAACATATTTTGGTCTGAAAGGCGCCTGAAGAAAACATTCAGCACTTTAGTCAGAGAATCTCAGCTGAGTCTTCTGTAACCCTCCAAACCCAGTCCTACAAACAAGTTAACTAGAGAGAAGAGCAAGAGAAGAATATTTAAATGCCTCCCCTTTTGTTTTGGCCCTGAAGTCACTTCATCTCTACCTGTAACATCTGTAACAAGTAAGTCTAAATTCATCTTGGAGGAGCCAAATATGGGACTATTTTATCTGCCTCTAATCCCTTCTGCCTTTCATTTGCATACAAGCCCAATATTGCCCGTGTTGTCCAGGGCTAAAGGGGCCAAATAAGTCTCACCTGGCAGGTCTCATCAGAAATGTTGTTCCCATACATGAAACAGCCACGCTTGGAGGCATGTCCATGCAGATCAACATAGTAAGCCAGACCACTCTGTTGAGGTGGGATGGTTTCTGGGGCTGGTGGAATATCCTCAACTTCCTTCTCACGGTGTTCAGATAGGGGTTCTTTTGAAAGGATCCAGACACTAGAGTCATTGCTTCCTGATACCTCTGAAGACTCGGCGTCCTGAGATGAGTTGATGCAGGAATCTCTAGGACAGTTGCGAAGGTTGTTTGTTTTCTCCAGCTCAGAAAAAGGAATGTCTTCACTATGGGGACACTTGCGGGTACAACGCTGATTGGCTGTTTTCGTGTTGAGTGGAGGGACTTGGCTTCGCCAATCGGGAGATCCAGGCTGTATCCGGCTGTGAACATGGTGATAGAGCATGACAGCCTTGGCCCCATACACAGCAGGATGCAGCTCTGCATCAGGGTTCAGATACTGACGATTCAGATTAACTCCACGAGCATCTGTCCTGTGGGAAGCAGAATAAAACATGATGAATGGGACTGGGCAAAGATGTCTGTTGTGGATCTTGAACACAGCTACTATGTATGTATGTATGTATGTATGTATGTACGTATGTATGTACGTACATATTTCCTGCTTTTATTATTTTTACAAATAATTCAAGGTGGTGAACAAATTAAGACAGTCTTCCACTTGTAAAGAAAGAGAAGTTGCAACTATTGTCTTGTGCATAATGTGCAGCAAATGCTATCAGGTCTCACATTATTTACAGACTGCTCACTTAAATGTTTATCCTAGAGATCCAAGCAGCCCTTTTCCCCTCCACATATGAAGCTAGGAGGAACTATAATGTATCTGCGAATCAGAACAGACATTGCGGAGCATCAAACTATCCTAGGCAATGTTTTCTGCTCATTAGCTCAGTGGCTAGGCAGCCTCACAGGCTCAGAGATTTGGACTGGCTGTTGTTTTGAGAGCAGAGCTCACTTGAACACTTCCAGTGTTAGATGTTAATCTACTATAATTCCTTTACAACTGGAGGAGGGCAAAGAGGAAAAACAAGGATCTACTCTCCCTCCACATCTATTGGCCTTAGCCTGTTACTCTTTCTCAACTCCCAAGCAATAGTAATCTGGTGTAGAAGCTAAATGTGGATAGATTACAATCAGCCACAAGGAACAAGAGCTGCTTCCTGTTCAATACCCATCCTCCAAAGCCTAAATGTCTGCAGAATATTTACCGATAGTGTCCTCGCATCACTCCATCTGGATTTAGCATAGGGATGAGCTTAAAGACAAACATACGACGCAGCATTTGGGCCCGAGGATCCTCCTCTCTCAGTATGAATTCCAGGAATCCATTGAACACAAAGCTAGAGGGTGTTTCCCCAGGATGTACTCTGCTGCTCAGAAAGAATACCTACCACAGGGTGAGGGGGTCAGGAAGAGGAGAAATGCAAAAATATTAGTGATTTTTCAAAATTGGAACCTTTCTAGCTTTCCTTAAAGACAGCAAGCCCCGCAAATATTTTTATTTCCCATCTGTTTATGACATCATAATTATTATACCAATATACAGTACTGTGTTAGTGTTAAGTGTCACAGCACAGAAATTAAAGAGATAACTCCTACCAGTATCTTCAGGATCACCCTAAGATACGAATAGAAAAGGAAGAGAGAAGCAAAAGAAAATAGTTTGAACCCTAAAGTTATTGGGAAAATAATTTGAGCAGGATGAAGTTCTCAAAAACAGGCATTGCTAAAAACAATTAAAAACTCACAGACCACCAGAAGAACAAAGAATGTGAAATACAAATGGGTGAGAGAAAAATAAATAAGCAATTACTAAGAAGTTTTTCCCCCCAATTAAATAAGGAAGAGGCAATTAGAGCAGAAAAAAGCAATGTGAAATATGAAAAACCGGGGGGGGGGGGGCAACAGATGGAAAAATAGAGGAAGAGCAACAAGAAGAGAAAGCAAACTAAGTGGAAGGGTTATCTTGATTGATGTATGTAGACAAAGCAATGCCCCCGTAATGTCAGGAGACACTTGATGGTTTATCCCCCATTGAAATGAGGGATGGGCAGTCACAACTGCCCCCCTATCTCATCCATAGCAATTATAGGCCTACGGCTCTTTCTGAATAACCTATTACATTACAACCACTTCAGCAGCTCCTACAGCAACAGTTTCTACATCTCACATGCATCAACTAACTTACTCTCTTTCCCACAAAACAGTGTGATCGGGGTGTGTTCTTCTCTGGGAATAATTTCTCCAGTCGAGCCTCCCGCGTCTCCTGCATGCCATGGTATGATGTGATGGTGATCAGGTCCACACGTAACTTATCCAGGGAATAGCACAACAATTCCCGATGATAATAGATGGCATCCAGATAGCTAGAGATTAAAAGAATAGGCAGGCCATTTCAGTGCAGTGTGGTTTCTAATGTACTCCAAGTGCACCACCCTTTAGTTCTGTCCAAGGATCTTCATACTGACTTCTGCCTCTTCCCCCAAAAGAATTTCACAGAAGTCCCCCCCAAAAAAAATCTTCTTTTAAGGATTTTACTTTGGAAGAGAGAGGAAGGAATGTCTAGAGAATTCTCTCTATTGCCAATTTTCATTCCTCATCCTTGTCCATTTTTCTGTTGGACTTTGATCCAAGAATCATTCCAACACTCAAGCAGAACTATTTTAGCTATCTGGGCCAACTTGTTATCCTTTTGCAATAAAGAGCCATTCCCACAGTTTTCTATTGGGTGTTTTCAAAACTGATAAGAAGCAGAAGGCCAGAGAAACTTTCTGGTAGCTCCAGAAAGCTAGATTTTGAGAAGCTTATTTCTAGAAGAGATGAGAGAGGGAAAAACTGACCATTTAGATCTTGAAAAATTCTCCCAAAACGTATCAAGTTATTTCACAAAGGCTGCCTGGGGGCCCAGTGAAAAACCTTGCCCATCAGCTACCTCCCACTTGAGATCACCTAGGCCTGGCAAGGGAATCAAAGCAGTCACTTACGGTGTACCCCTGGGTGGGGCCGCCTCCTTTTTCCCTTTTCCACGTCCTCCTCTAGAGTACTTTCTTGTTCTGTGGGTGGTGGGGCGCGGCTTCCCCTCAGCTTTTCTAGACTCTGCGCCTGCCCTCCGACTAATTGTGCCATAATGTTGGACACTAGTTTAGATGGGCAAAGAAGGGTCTAGCTAAGTTTTTCTTTTCCACTTCTGCAGACCATTCCCCCAGCCAAGTCCTCTTTATTAATTCAATCTTATCATCCCAGCTTCTTTGAATAAACAAGCCCAGTTGTTTCCAAAGAGACAGAGAAATAAGAACAACCAAGTAAAAGGCAAGAATTTTATAAAAATGTGTTGGAAAGAATAAAGTTAATATGGTGAGGAATTTCTTTCCATTTGGATATTTCATTTTCTTTATCCCCTTCCCTAGAGTAATGATGTAGGATCATGGAGATTTTTAATTGGACTCCAAAAGAGCTATTTTTGCTTTTTTATCATTGTCATAGCTGCAAGTACACTCAACAATAGAAGGCAACAATAATTAACCAGTAAGAACACAATCTCATCATGCTCCAGAAGAATTCCTGATTGTTGTGTATTTATTTTAAAACATTTATACCTATTCTTTATTTAATATTATCCACATTATCCTACAGAAAATGAAGCAGTAAAATATAATGCAACTACTTTAGGTAACAGAGGGGGAAATGATCACAGAAGAAAGTAATGCAGATAAAAACACAGAAGAGTAAAACTCCTCTCCAGCAAAATGTTTTGAAACAAATATGTTTTAATGCCCAGAAAAAGAGAAGGGGCC
Organism: Calamaria suluensis; assembly: GCA_032468135.1. Classification (NCBI taxonomy): domain Eukaryota; kingdom Metazoa; phylum Chordata; class Lepidosauria; order Squamata; family Calamariidae; genus Calamaria; species Calamaria suluensis. The sequence continues at coordinate 127,615 of JANHFP010007968.1, read as the reverse complement.
AAATAGATCTCTTTGGGAAAAAGTTGTAAAATATATCTGGCAATCATTCCTTGGTACAAAGATAGGAGAGAACCCAATGAATAGCAGAAAAACCATCCTGTCCAATAAGAGGGTATTCTAAGAAGGGGCTTCTTCCACCCAGGAAATAGTTTTGCATAAATATTCTGGGACTGGGCTCTCACAACACATTTAATTTGGTCACTGTTAACCCATTTTGGGGATTTGTAGGATAAACCGTTATACTAAACTAAATGGAATACAATAGCAATAAACAAATGATCATGAAATAAGTTTAGCATGGTCAAATGCAACACTAGCTTTTTAAATGACCTGGTTGGAAGTGTTGTTCTTTGTATACATCCAATAATTACAAATGAATCTGATCTGCCATACCTTTTCTATAATAAAGCTTCATTTCTGACTAGAACCTAGTACTGTATTTAATTAGAATTGAATTAAATGCTTTATTGGCCAAGTGTGATTAGACACACAAAGGAGTTGCCTCTGGTACAGATGCACTTAGTGTACTTACAAGGCAACAGAGATTATGATGATGATGATAATAATAATAATAACAACAATAACAACAACAACACTAGAAGGGGGAAGTAAAGAAGATAATAAAAGGAATAAATAATAACACTACTGCCACACTTTATGGGACACAAAGTCTATTTAGGGAAGAAACGGCCCTGCTTCTATAACTGGCTTTTATAATAACAGTCTAGGTCACTAGAACTTTTAATATAATCCAAGCCATAAAATGCCTTAGAGTTAAAAAGTTCTTAAATGGTGATTTGCGGGCAGGACTGTAAGTCACTGATACACTAGAAGTTTTGCATAAAGAAAATGGCACATTAAAGCCTCCACAACTCCAATAGGACTGGAAAAATTAGTCCAAAACCATTTGGAACATTCCCACTCACTGTAACTAACACCAAATTGGAGATGTCCTTGTTTAGATTTCAGAGAGGCACTTTTTGATATTCATATGAGCAGAAAACACTCTTAATTAACAAAAAAATACTAGATTAACTAGAAGCATATACAACAAAAGCACTTTCCAGGTGGCTCTTGATGGCTTTTTTGGAGAGCTGAATGAGAGCAAGGATACTCCAAACCAAGCAATACTATGGTTACATGTATTATAAGGTGATGTCCATTTCTGATATTTTGTATTATTTATTTTTGGTATCCCTTCATATCTGAGTTTATGTTCTAGGTTTAAGGAGAATTATCGTAATAGAGTTATTTTGTGCTAATGGACAAGAAATGGGGAAAAGCTTAGCATTCTGTATCTAGATGTTTATTCAATTTACATATAAACTGCCTTCACACACATGATCTAAGAAATATGAATGATTGATGTAACACCTAAAATAGAGTCTATAACAGTTTTACTCTCTCTTGCTTGGACAGAGAATCCATTTTTATGCATATTAGAATCCCACAACAATAAAAAAAATGGTGGAAAGGTTTGCTTAACTATCCCCAAACCTAAGCATGGTGATCACTCTGTGACCACTATCACAGACAAAGGCTTGAATATCACCCCGTCTGAACAGAACAATATTACTCACTCTGTTCCCAAAGGTTCCTTCTTCCTTATTGTTTAAGCAGGTAACTCCAGGTAAACAATCATTGTATATATGCTTAATATACAAAGTATTTCTCCTAGCTGCCTCTCAAAATACAAGACTTGCTAGGAAGGGAATGGTAGCAGTGTATCAAAACTAGAATTACCTGCTAGCAGAGAGTTGTACGCACTCTGCAAAGTGGGTATCCAGCTGTGTCAGCATGTCCTGGCATTCTGTGTACGAGAAGGGATAGCAGAAGGCAAAGTATGTGGTGGCTCCTCGACACTCCAGGAATCGGTGCACAAAAGATAGGACAAACTGAGTCTCCGCCATCTGCATGAGTTAAAATGCCCAAGGATGATCTCCAGTATAAGTTGAAGCATTACAGACAACATAGGACACAAATAGACACAATGTTCTTCCCAAACTGCTGTAATTCTGGTTTGTACAAGATCATTTATTTTATTTATTTATTAAATTTATATACCGCCCTCTCCAAGGACTCGGGGCGGTTTACAGCCAAACTAAAACCAGAAAAACCAAACAACATTATTTCTAAAATTTAAAAAACCAAATACCCTAGGCTGAAAAATCAATTAAAAATCTCAATAAACATTTAAAATTTAATTTAATTTAATTACTGGACTGAATTCCTCCCAGACCGGCTTGACGGAAGAGATGGGTTAGCCTGACAGTGTGGACACTCATAATGATAATACTATCCTATATAAGTTATTTTGGGAATCCTTTTGACTACAAAGCTAGGAAACAAATTCCATAGAAACAACTATGGAATTTAGTACACAATGTATTAATACACACTATATTAATGGTTATAAAAGAGACTATAAAAATTAAATGTACATCAATAATAAAGTACATAGTTTGATCATTCATGGTCTGTTGAATAAACATTTTTCCTGGATTTATGGTTTTCTAAGCTATGGACAAATAATAACTGAATAACACACTGAAAAAGAATTACATAATGATTACTAACATGAACCCACCCAGCATTTGCTAGATCTGATGGTTGTTTATTACTTCTAGAACTCTTACTTTGCTTGGAGGCTAGAGAAACAAAATGCCTTTTATTCAGACAGGGCAGGACTCTTACTATTTTTTATTTATTCTGAGGTTCATGCATAAATGATGGCATGAAAAAGAAAAAGATGTATTAGAAGGCTGGTCTTAATTCATACAAAAATATAGTGGAAAAAAAGAGCGAAAGACCCCAAAGTGGAATATTGTTTGTTTTTTGGGGGGGAATCTAAAGTTAAAGGGAGACAAATGGAATGAGGACAGAGGATACAGTATTTTGACTGGATCACTAAGTAGACATCACACTTTATTTTACTAGTTCCACAGGTCAAACTTTCAAATAAAACAAGAAATATAAACATAGTAGTTAAAATGAGTATATTTACTACTTGTCTCCTCATGCATCATTTATGAACAGATCAAGATAGTAAGGGTCACACTCACATCCTTTCCTGATTGTTTCCTGTATCTAATAATAACCATAGGAAACCTGGAGATCATAGTTCTAATTGTTAGGATTAGTCATTTTATTTTCTGGAGTTCAGTGACATTTATAATACTTCCTCCTCTAATTTTATCCCAATAACTACCCAGTGAGAGGAGGATGCAGCCAGGAATGAGACTGAGGTCCCCTACTCTGTCTAATCTTCTTGTTCCTTTAAGTGTGGTGCTGTCCAGGATTCCTTTTCTTTAGTATGTCCTTCCTATTATTCCCAATTTGAAGCCTGCTGCAAGCCTATTAATGACACAGATTGGTCTCAAAGAAAATAACAGGCCAAAAGTCACAATTCCATAGCTGATCTTTGTCCAGAAACGTGACCACTATACATTAATAACTGTCATTAGCAGTAGTATAATATATAATAGAAGTACAATTTGAGAAGGTAACAACATTAGGCTAGCCTTAGCCTATCTTGAAAAAGTTAAAAATTAGTCCCGATTAGTACTTTGATAAAAGACCACCAGGAACTTCATTTAACGTTAAATAAAAAAGCTAAATATTATTACAATTTTAATGCTTGGAATATTGATATCTTAAATTATAACTAATGTTGATAGAATACCTTATTTTTTCTCCCCTGTATTTTTAATACTTTATTTAAATAATAAAATGTCAGTTCTATAATTTTGAATGGTCATATAATCTACTGTGTTGAAATACAATGTACCAAGACTTTTAACAAAAGGAGAAAAAATCACATTAAAATAATTTTAAAAATGCTGAAAGAAAATAACTCAATTCCACATTGTTGTCAAAGAAAAAATACTACATAGGCTCAAGTGTCTCTTTACCATTAGAAGCTGAAGATACTACCATATAAGCAAATAACTACTATGCTAATGTCAGATCTATTCTTTCTATACATATGGTTTTTTCTAATATTGTCTAGTTGTATATGAAAAATGCATCTAGTAATAGATTTTTCATAGATACATCGTTTTATGAACGAGCTTGTAATACAATGGTACATACTGCACTCATAAAAAGGTCTGTATTCAGAATTGTAAGAACATTTAGTTCAGAGTTTAAGCATAATAGCTAATTGGCACCAGTTTAATAACCTGTTCGCTGTACCAAAACCTATTTTAGGATCAAGCAGCTAGTTGGTTATGAACAATGACCCCATATTAGTGTTTCTAAAACACTGCTTTTCTTGATGCGTTTTTCAAGCTTCATCTTAATGGTACCGTTGGCTTATATATTTAAAATACGTCTAGGGCTTCTTTTAAGAGAAAAAGTCTTTACCTACAAGTTTGCGTGTTTGTTATCTTAAAAAAAGAAACCCAGGACGTTTGATTTTGGAATTTGTTCTTTTCTCTCCCCCCCCTCCTTCTATTTTGCCCTCCACTTTTCAAATTACGCTACATTCATTTGTTATTTTACCAAGGCGAACCGCTGAAAGTGCTCTCGAAAAGCAGTGGAAAACCTGCTTGGGAGATGAAACCGGGTCGAAGGAAAAAGTCGAGTCCACGGCTTGAACCGAGTGTATTACTAGGAGCAGCCGGGAAAACGACTCTTTGCTTGAGGGGGTACCTCAAGCCGGCTTAGGCGTATAAGTCAAGGGTCAGCCCTTGAGGTGACAATGCTGATCGTGACGCGAGAAGCAGCGGTTGGAAGACCGTTTCATTCCCTCGTAGGTACCGAGGCACCAGACTTCGGTGACCGGTGACTGAAGAAACTGTAACCCAGACAAAAACATCAATTCTTCAACGCGCCGGGGGTGGAAAGGCTTAACTTTGGAACCGGGGCGGGGGGGAGAGGGGCGGCATTGTGACGGTTGAGGCTGAGAACGCCGCACAACAGCCGCTGCCCCCTCCCCCCACCCTTTTCTCGCTTTCAAAGCGGGACGCAGTTTAGGGAGGCAGGCGGGACGGCGGGTGGGCACGCGCGCTGGGTGGGGGGGGGGGCGGCGTAAGTGAGGGGGCTGAACTCGGCTCGAGCTGGGAGTTAACAGCCCTTTGCCCCGCCCCCTTTTTCCCGGAGGCGGCAATTGTGTAGAAGCCGCCGCGAGACTGGCTTTGTCCCGG
>JANHFP010007968.1:110801-122368 GCA_032468135.1 Calamaria suluensis | reverse complement strand
TAATTACTGGACTGAATCCCTCCCAGACTGGCTTGACGGAAGAGATGGGTTTTTAACTCCCGTCTAAATACCTTTAGTTTTTTAAATACCTTTAGTTTTTTAATATTACCTGGATCAGATATTCAGCTCTGCCAGATATATCACTGTTTTTATCATCTTTACTGTCACAACACAACACACCTGTTGTGATATGTTAGGCAAGTAAGCCAAAAATATTGTTTGCACCAAATAAGAATCTAGAAAGACTGTGATATGTAGACTACGTTTTTTATTCTTTTGGGCAGTGTAAGCACACGAATGAAGGCAAATATACCTGTCCCAGCATAATGTTGCAGGATCCAATCTGAGCTGGTCACTGGGACTAGAGATTTAATATTTTAAGCTTTCGGACTCATGTTGGAGCCATGCTCAGGGAACTCTCACCAGAATGTGTACTTTGGGCTATTCTTTGTATAGTATTTATGTAGTGCCTGATTATGTGTGGCTTCTAAAGCAATGATCAGAATAGATTTCTAAAGTAAAGTATCTCAGATGATAGGTTCAACTCTTCTATTGCTGGCTACACACAACTAGGTACCACCACATAAACAGTATACATAGAATAGCCCAAAGCACACATTCTGGTGAGGGGGAAGCTCAGAAGACGGAACCTCTGGTCCCAGTGACTGACCCAGATTAGATTGTGCAGTACAAGTACACATGCATTATCTTATATTGTTAAGCAGTAAGAAGAATCAAATACACAGGCATCTGTGACTCAGCCAAACAGCCTGAAATTAAACCAAGCTGATATTGGATCCTGGAGATGGAAGAGGAGAGAATAAATTTAGTGTACTCCAACTTTTCTAAACATGAAAGAAACAGTCCAATAGAAACACAAAGCAGATAATATCAGGACCTAATAATAATAGTAATAGCCTTTATTGTCATTGTATACAATGAAATTGGATCTCTTAATCAGCTCACAAGGCGCCCCTTTCTGATGATTAGATACTGCCTTTGCCATTCCTCTTTTATGAAGCCCGAAGTTGGGTCAAATAAATTCATCCACTCCATTTAAGAAAGTCAGGTTCATGTCATATGTTGTTTCTGGAGGCTATCAGGATATAATAGCACATTTAAGCCCAACCTCAGCATATATTTCCTCAAAATACATGTTATGCAGATACCTCATAGGCAGGCCGCTCACGAATGCGTTCCCAACGTGGTTTGACAGGTACTGTCTTGACCAAAGGTGTCATTCCCTGGGAATAAAGTTTGGTCTGCTTGTTCATATTCACAATATGAATCTTGATCAACTTGCCAGCCATTCCTCCCCTCACACTAAAGTAAAACCAGGACCTGGGGAAGAAAGAAGAAAGGGGAAAGACAAAGAAGAGTTAGATAAAAGCCACCCCTCATTTACACTTCAGATCCCAGAAACTGCATTTCTGCCCAGAAAGACCAGGCATACTTGGATCGGGGAACTGTCCTTTTCCTAGTTGACCTCCATTCCCTTTCTGTTTAAATAATAAGAGTACAGTATATCCAACTGAAGGTCATATATTTTTCCTGTCTACCAATCTGCATTTTCCCTTTCTCTGGAATTTTTCTACACCTATTTTAAATTGTGACACCATTTCAGTAAGGTTTTGTTATACTGTATGTATATATGTATAATATATACATGCATGTGTACATGTGTGTCTCTTTACATAAATATATGTATCAATATATAAATCAAACTGAAAGTGACAACTTCTGGTCTCCATTCAGAATAGATTTCTAAAGTAATGATTTCAGAGGATAGGTACAACTCTGTTATTACTAAATGGAAAAGGATAGAAAGCTTATGTGATAAAAAAGGGCTAGGAATAGCTTCCTTGACAGTTCCATTCCTACAGTCAGTAGATAAAATAGAAAAATGGATGTTGTTTCATTGGTCCTTTTACCTGTTCCCATTCTCATATTCTGTGTCACCACAGTCTGGCTTGGTCCACACATTGAATTCATAGTCTGCAGGGGGAAGGGAGTTGCCAAACACCACTGAGGCAGAAGAAGTATTGATACTGCCACTGCCATTCAAGCTGTTGTCACCATCACCTTCCTGGTGTTCCACCTTCTCAACGTGAGCCAAATTGCCAGAGTCAAATTTGGAGCTGAACAATAGGCCACCACAGCGTATTTCCATCGTAATCTCGGTGACCAGAGTGATTTCATCCTCCTACAATATGTTGCCTGAAGTACTTCCTAAAGAACAAAATGGAATGGTGACATTTTACCTAATATTCCTCCTTACCTTTACCTATCATATCATACTGATAAGAACACACACACAAAAAAACTCTTCAGTCAATACCAACTGAGCCAAAGTTTATAAAAACAAACTACTGAATCACAAATTCTAAACTTCCTATAAGAATATTATTCAAATTCCTTGATGTGGAAGTATTTAACATTTTTTCATTCAATCCAGACTGCCTACACCATTTATGCCAAACAGAGTACTGAAAGTTGGCCCCAAACCTGCTTTCGAAAAGTTGTCGGATTTCAGCAGCTTAAATATAATCAAAATGTCTGCAGTCATTTACCAAAGAAGATATCCCACCAGCAACAGGAATCGGATTGATACAAGTTATACTACTTGATTTAACTGGCTGTCAGGTTCCAGATTTCCTTTATACAGTGCTAACTTTAAATGCAGTTATTTGTGAATAATTTGGTTATTGTTATTGGCTTTGGTCTGGAGAATTCAGGAAATACCTGAATTATAATAACTCTACAAATGCCATGCCTAGATTAATATTTGGAACATTTGAAGGGCAACGCAAACCTATCAAACTGAAGTAAGTATATTTAGAGAAGTTTGCAATATTTGCAGAGGTTTTACTTTAGAAAAAAAAGGAAATAAGAGGAATGTGGTAGTTTAAGAAAATGTTCTTAAAATATTTTTTCTCACTCTTTCAGAGAGCACCAGTAGAATGTAGTGACGAAAGTGTTGGACTGGCACTTAGGAAGACACTAGGCGAGTTTGGGACAATCACAATTTCTGAGCCCAATTCAATCTTACTAGGATGCGGGGGGGGGGGGTAAGGGGAAAATGCTACATGTAAACCTTAAGCTTTCAAATGAAATGCAGGTATCAAACCAATAAATACATGCACAAAATCAAAAGTACAAGAATTGCTGACCCAGTACCCCAGCCAGGCTAAGGCATGCACGCTGAGGCATGTTTAACTTGGTTTTAACACAACATAGTATGTAATGTAATACATTATCCTGTAATTTCGAATAATATCAAGGTATCAGTTGCATCAAGCGATAATGTAATTGATTAATTCTGTGAGCCAGAATTAATCAATTACAATTAATTAATCAATTAATTCTGGGTGCTGTTGTCTGGGAGATATGAGAGGTTTCTATTGTGTTCGTATCAGGGACACGCCATTCCTGAAGAATGTTTCTATAAGTAGAGTAAAAGGCTATAAAAAACAACAAAGTCTGAGCATGTTTTAGTCAGTGGGAGGAGTCAGATGAATCCGTAGGGCTATTACTATCTTTTGCCTAAATGGCTCAGTGGATACCTGAGCGTCACGCCCCCTCCATTTCCTTCCCGTTCGTAGGGGCCGCCTGCCACATGGAGTCAGAAGTCAGCCAGGTAGACGCGGAAGGGCCATTATTTTACTGTCCCCTTTATTCTTTCCGTCCCCCTTTCCGGAACCGAAGCTTCGATGGAGAGGCAATGAAGGGAAGGTCCATAAACTCCTATTTTTTAATTGTATATATTGGACACACACAGGTGAGAACAAGAGGGTAAAACGGATGCAACCGTCGTCTCACCGCGGCCCAATTTCCTCCCGTCTCCCCCTCAAATCCACCAACCTGCTCCCGTCGTCGCCGCCAGGGGCACCGGGCCAGGCCAGCCCTACCTTCGGCCGGTTGCCCAGGCAACAACAACGCTTTTGATCATAGGCTATGCTTCTTTAGCTGGAGCAATCAAGCTCCCTTATTGGTCCGCGTTACCTCTCCATAGCAACACGATGCACCATTGGCTAGCCGCGTCCCTTCCATGGTGACAGGGTTGCTATGGTAGCCGACGGGGCGGGAGAGCTGCCAATTAACTCGTTTTCGTTGTAAAGTGGGGGAAGCCATTGGCCAATCTCACGGGTGGGCGCCTTACTTCCATCTGGCTTGTGAGGAGGTCCCTTCAAGGAAGGCCCGAATGGCTGGCCTTACCTGGAACGGTGTCGGAAGGGGATTTGCCACTACTCCCAGCCCGCAGGGACCGGGGTGTGCAGAGTGGGAGATGATGCCAGTGAAGTGGAAAGAAATAATTCAGCGGCCGGGGCGACAGTCAAAACAGACCGAAGCAGTCGTCGGCCGTCGAAAAGCCTCAACAAAGCCGTTCGGTTGCTCCCCTCAGCGGTTCAGTTGGATCGTCCGACTTCCTTGGGAGGTGCGCGGTGTGATGTCCCGGATCGTTTCCAGGAGCAACGGAGCGCCTTCTGCGCCCCTCGGAGAGCCCCTAAAGGCAACCTGGCAGAGCGAGGTGTTTTGGCTTCAGCAAGAAGCGGGCCCCGAGGGAACTGGCCTCCTGGGTCGCTCAAGGAGGATGTCGAGAATTTAAACGTTTTAAAAGTTGCCTCAGGCTGCAATCCTCCTAACTTTGCCTTCTGAGATGTCTCTCGTTCGTTGGAATCCTTCCCGTGGATGTGCCGTAGAGCTGATTTGTCCACACATCCCCGTCCTCAAAAAGCCTTGTCCTTTTTGGGAACTGGGTTGAAGGACAGTAAAAAGTTGTAATAAAAAAGATTTACGCCATTAATAAGCGGGAAGACGGAAACAACAGACCTCGAGGCATTCTCTCCTCCTCCTTCCTCTTTTATAGGGACTTCCCTTTAAATAGCATTAAAATTGGAAGTGGAGGATGCGGGCATCGATCCCGCTACCTCTCGCATGCTAAGCGAGCGCTCTACCATTTGAGCTAATCCCCCTGTTGTTGGAGGTCTCTTTTTCCCTTAGTAAGAAACTATAATAATGAAACTGCTCCATTGTAAGGTATATACATATAATTCATAATTATGGTTTGGTTTTTGGCAAGCTTTGCTCCTTTTTGGAGATCTATAATTAAGCTGTTCCAATTGGCAAAAAGGAAGATGTTGCCAGTATTTGGAATCTGGAGGTGGTTGCACAAATATTTCTCACATAAATGAGCCCAAACTTCAGGAAATATTCAACAAGGCTGCACTCTGCTAGAAACTACAACTGTAGACTACGTGCACCCAAAAACAACAAAAGTAATGATCTGTGATGAAAGGATTGCACTTTGTGCACTAAGTTAGGGTTATAGTATGTGACCTGCAAACAACTTAATAATTACTAGATGGCAGAAAAACAATATAGAAAACTGGTGCCATCCATCATTCATCCAGATTTCTGCAGCTCATACTTAGCACAGTAGCTGTTGTCTGCTAGAATTGCGAGACAGATGGCACCAATTCTGGAAGGTGTTCAGTCTAAAGGAAGAAAAAATGCAACCTATCAAAAGCAGTATTGTAAAAGACAAATGAGGATAGGAATGCAAGTTAAAATAGGCAGGAAAGTGGAAAGGCAGCACCTATCCACTCTAGAAGAGTACAAATCAGCAAAACCAGATGGATTACATTCCACAGTTCTGAAGGAGCTGACAGATGTGATTTTGAAACCACTGAAACATAGCTTTCAAAGATCCAAAGGAATGGAAAAAATGTGGTTCCCATCTTCAAAAAATGGGAAAAAAGATAATCCAAGAAACTACAGACCAATCAGTCTGACATCAGGAAAAGTTAACCAAGTAACATCTGTAAACACCTAGAAACAAGCAAATCTATTATAGAAGCCAGCATGGGTTTGTCAAAAACAGATCAGACAAGGAAACCTCATTGCATTATTTGACAAAATGACTAAATTATTGTACCAGTGAAATGTTCTGTAGATTGTGTACTTGGACTTCAGTAAGACGTTTGACAGCGTAGAGTAGATCATAACCTATTTCTTGGTAAGAAAAAAAGGGATAGATAGCATCACCACCAGATAGATTTGTAATTGGCTAATCAACCAGACTCGACAAAAGAACTACATCTAACTTGGAGGGAAGAATGCAGTGTCATTCTCCAAGGTCTAAGCCCAAATGATTTAGATGAGGTGATAGAAGGGGAACTCATCAAATTTTTACACAACACCAAACTTAGGGGTGGGTGGGGTATAGCCAACACTATAGGCTCAATAACCAGAAGGATCTTGACAAACTTGGACACCTGGCTCTATCCAACAAAATGTGTGGTGAGAAAAGTATTTAGGCAAGGAAAACCAAATGCATAGGTATTGAGAAAGTGGTACCTGATTTAATAGAAAACTGTAAGAGGGTTCTACAAGTCCTAGTCAACAACCTTTTAAAGTACAGTATGAACCAGCAATGTGCTGCTGCAGCCAAAGTCAATGCAGTCCTACAAGACATTCAGAGAATAGTATGATTGTGTGAATACCACTTTATATTGCTTTGGTAAGACCACACTTGAAATAGTACATTCAGTTCTAGTCCCCACAATATTAAAAAGATGTTGAGACTCTGGAAAGAGTCCAGAGAAGAGCAACAAATATGATTTAGGGACTGGAGGCTAAAATATACGAATCATTGTAGGAAGAGGGTATGACTAGTCTAACAGGACAAGGAGCGACAATAGCAGTCGTCTGAGGGCAGGAGAAGTAATGGAGATTTATCAAGGAGATCTCCAACTCAGAACTAAGAGAAAATTTCCTGTCAGTGAAAACAATCAGTGGAACAGCTTGCTTCCATAAGTGGATGATCCATCGCTGGAGATTTTAAAGATGACATTGGACAGCCATTGTTCTGAATTGTGTAGTGTCTCCTGCTTGAGCAGGGGCTAGGACCAGAAGATATCTAATATACCTTCCAATGGTATTATTCTGTAAAAGCAGGGGTGTCAAACTGGCAGGGCCAAACGCGTCATACGCAGACCAAACCCACCCCAGTTCCGTGAAGGGAAAAAATGATGTGATTTATCACGTTGTGGTTAATGTGACACTGTGACTTTGACACCCTTATGATAAAGGATCTAAAAATCCACACCAGTATTTGGGTTCTCATAAATGCTTTTGCAGGTCTCTCTTCCTCCAGCAAGAACAGCATTAAGATCCCCCCCACATAAAATGTAAATTGATATAGCTCTGCAGAAAAGGGAGAAGTAAATAATGGCCAAAGGCCATGTCATCATTACTAGTATGATGTCATGGTTCCAACTACAATGTTGAAGGAGTGGATTATCCAAGAGAACATCCTAAGGGAAGAACAAGCTGGTTTTAGATCAGGTAGACCAATTGGTTTCAGACTTGCATATTTTGCTCCATGGGTCACTTTTATGCATCTTTATTAATTTCAGGGTGGCTTCTGATTCAATGTAGCAGAATTTATTATGGTCCAAGTTGAACAACTCAACAATAGCTAAATGTTTTCTGCTGTTCATTGCTGCACAAGGGGTTTTCCTTGCAGATTGGGGCAGTTCTCCACTTAAAATACTCTATATTGGTTCCAACTATATTTTTGATCAAAGACAGTGCCCATTTGTGACCCTAAATTAACAAAAAGACATTCCCAATTTTGCTATGGGGAGATGAGGCTCTTAGTCTATTCTTAAGGCATGTCTAAAGAAGCATTCACTTCTTTGGTTCAACAATGCCAAGAGGAACAGTTGATCAATTATCAAAAAACCTCAAAAAATTTTCTAAAACACCCACAGCCTATAGATGAACTATCAACAATTACATAATTGAGTACTTTCAAATATCTTAGGGTTGCATTTAAAGCAAGGTGAGTCACTCATGCAACTTATATTGCCCATCTTATAAAAGAAGTACCTCAGCCATTTTGTGATTTCATCATATGCTCAGTAGTTCTCTGTTGTCTGCTGTCATCAATTTTTTTCCAGGCCAAAGCTCTAGCCCAACTTCTAACTAGACCAGCATTGGGCCAAATAGTAACTTCAGAACCACTAGACATCATAGAGTCATGGTTGCTCAGTTACATCTAGCACTCCTAAAATTGTTCTTAGGTTAAAGTTCATTATCATAATAGAAACTACAGCATGGATACCAGCAATTAACTTCAATTAAACCTAACTTTTTTAGGTTGCCCCACCTCAGAGTGTTCATTTTCAATCCAGCAGGAAGGAGGCTCCCTAGCATTTTGCTGTCAACTCCCAGTTAATTTATGAACATTATATAAGGACCAGGCCACGAACCTATCACATGCCGCTTCCTGGTTAGACCTGCACAGATTATCCAGTTCTCTGTGAGCCCATCTATATTATCAGAGTCCTAGCATTTATCTTTATGCATGTCTACTTTTTTCTTTACCCCTTGAATGTGGATGGACCTTGGCAAGGGCATACTGCAACCCCCTCTCTTCTAGGGCTGATCATAGCCAGTACAACAAAAATTCCAATAATTAGCTGCTTGTGTATGGAAGAAATAAAATGAGTCACACATGCTGTAGCTTTTATCTGGCCTGATACCAAAATGTAGCCTTTCTTCATAAGAATGTCAAGGCAGTGAGAAATCTTAATAAAGACATTTCAAAAGGGACAGATGGCATAGACAGACATGAAAGCAAAGTAATGTAACTCTGTCCTTTATTGTACATGACAAGAGCCTCACACAATTGCCATGACCAGGTCCATCATTATAAACTTGCTGAGATAAAGGGAGGTATGTGCTGCACAGGACTCACTTTTACAATTGAAGTATGAATGCACAACCAGCTTTTCTTTGTGCATCCCAGATATATGGTATTTCATTACAGCTCCAGTCAACATATTTAGACTAGAAATATACAACCAATTGGGTCTCAGAAACCTGGGGGAATTGTAGTTAAAAATAAAACATTAAAAATAATGAAGTTACTAAATATACAAGCAGACATATTAAGTATAGCTAAATAAAATCAAACAGTGTCTTTGCCTTGGTGGCATTACTTCTTTGTCCTGGTCTGGAATATTTTTTGGAAAACCAGTCAGGGCTCAAAGGCTTTGGTCCTTCATTCAGAAAAGATGTGCTCCTCTGTTCTAGACAACGGGAAGTGTATATTAGTACTTCCAGAGGATAGCCAGTTCAGGAAAGGCTGAGATAGACCAACCGGAAAGTAGGAGCAACAGGCCAAAAAGAACCAATCCATAACCTATTATTTCCCTATTGCATACTTTCATACATACAGATATATCAAACCTCTCAGCTGAAAGAGAGCCAATGGCTCATCAAGATATTTAGGGCAGAGTAGGGTGTATAGGATAGGTCCTACCTCAAAGCTAAAATGGCATTTCCAAGCCACTGATTAAGTTAAAGAGACTACAGAAAAATATAGCATTGGGGAAGGAGTTAGCATAACAAAATGCCACTCATAGAATGCCTGGGAGACTGACTTAGCTTATTTTTTAGTTTCTTTTTTTTTAGTTTCAACTAAGACCAGGAGGCAAGGAATATCTGGCCCTCAGCCGCCATACACCTCAGAATTCAGACCTCAGTTGAATGATTTACTGTACCTCATCCAAATTTCTTGCAGGAATCACCTGCCTTGTTTGGGAATGGGGATAGAGACACAGAGCCAGAGTAAGTGTTGTCAGAAGATAACAAGTGGCCTGCCCATGTTCGTCTCTAAGTCTACTACTAAAGTTTCATCCATTTCAGACTGCTACACATTCATGGAGTAATATGGCTCCCAAGAGAAGCCACACTCCTTCCACATCAGTAGATGTGTATTCCAAAATAAAGTACCCATCCCAGTTTGCATAATCTGTTCCACAATACAGTATGGCAAACACATTTTGGGGGAAAGGCCAAGACCCTCTGCTTTTGGTATAAAGAAATTAACATATTAATTGCTTTGAGAAGTGGTAATAATACATACAACCTTGGGAAATGTACCAGAAATATCTCAGATCCAATAAAGATGGGAAGTAAACTAATAAGGTAGCATTCCCTTTGAGAACCAGGGTGTAGGAGTGGCTCAAAACTTCAGGGGGCACATTTATGTTAAAAGTCAAGAATAAAAGGAAGAGCTCCATGCATAAAGTGGTAGGGAGTCACTGACCCAGCAACCAATTTATTTGAGATATTACTGAAAGAGGAATTATTTCCAAAATCATTGCTGGGATACACCTTGCTCTCTTAAAGACTGTTATTGCCATTGTCGCCTGGGATAGTCGTATCAAGGAAACAGCCTGCCAACAGCTGAGAGCAAGTCTGACAGCACAGCAAATTGGGAGCTTGGAGACATCTGGTCTGGGAAGCTCTGGGATTCTGCAACAAGTCAAAGTTGTGCTGCTCTTTGTTTTGATGGTCAGACTACAGAATAAGCAAATTGGTACATCCTGCTTTAGCCATCAAGACAGCAGTAGCCTAAACTTTGCTTTCAGCTTCTGAGCCTAGGATCACTGCTAGTGCCTAGACATGATGGAAAGAGCCCAGTCCTTAATGGCCACAGTTGTATCCTGCAGGTATGTCCAAGAAGATTGGATGAGGTTGGTCAGATGAATTTTCAAGCAGGTCCAGGACCCTTCACCACTAAAAAGAAGAAACAAAAAATGATTGGAGGCTACAAAGATATAGCATGAGCCATTCAAAGAACTGAAATAACTGCTGAGGTTGACTTAACTGAAAGTAAGGTGAAATTTAAATGTGCCATGAATTCCACAACCTGTATATTAGATTGATGCAAGCATACAAAAACCCTATATTTTAAGATAGAGCTGGGGAGCCTTCCTCAGAAATGTACACTTTGGTCCTGTCATCTTCTCAGCAGCCAGATTTTGTTCCACAACCCCTCTTAAAAGCAGGCATGACTCAGACAAAATAATTCAGAATTACTATTTCCTATTGGAATGGCTATAATTAAATTCTGTTTCTACCATGCGTGTTCCTTAACTTCTGACATAATTCGTATTCTTTTATAATTGGAACAATGTTGCCACCTCTGCCTGAAGGAAAACTGAGGTCAATATTCTTCCTGCCATAATCTGCCTGGAACGCGGCAAGTATGGCTTGTTCCTTCCTTAGGATGGAGAGTAAACCTGGGCCTTGCATTTCAGTTAATTATTATTTTTGGTAACTTTTTTTAGCTGACTCTTCAGTTATACTTTACAGTTTTGGTTCATCCAGATCAGACGAAAGGACAAAATAGCTCTAGTCTTTCTTAAGTCATTTTTAAAGATTTTTTTAAAATCACAACTTTATTATTTTTATAAACAATTCAAGGTGGCAAACATAACTAATATGTCTTCCTCTTATTTTTCGTACAACAACAATCCGGTCTGAGTGTGAATGACCAGCCCAAAGTCACCCAACTGGCTTTCATGCCTAAAACGGAACTGAAAGTCAACCTCCTAGTTTTTAGTCTGGTGCCTTAACCACTAGACCAAACTGGCTGTCTAATTAATAGTGATAAAATTATCATGATCACTGATAAAAAAATGTGTTGCCAGCTTAGCCAGAAGACACATCAAGTTCACTGCCAACCATCAAGAGAAAGAACATTTTTT
>JANHFP010007968.1:52186-63277 GCA_032468135.1 Calamaria suluensis | reverse complement strand
ATTCTATCTGTTTTAAGGGCATGTCGATTCTTGTTTGTGCAACTTACTTCCTCCCAAGATCAAGGAAAAAGTGTAAATATTATTTTGGGTAATGGCCAGTTATTGGCCATAGTTGGCTTCCAAGATAAAAATTGTCTCCACCACAAATCTCTTAAAAGAGCACATTAAATTCAAGTGAAGAATTTAACCCTTAGTGAAAGACTGATGCTACAGGAGTAAAAGTACGTATATGTTTAAGATGGCTAGCACTTATTTTGAAGGATAATTTCAGATCTGTAGGCAAATGAAGGAATAGTATGGAATTAAACACAATATGTCTCAAACGCAGCAATGGAATTGATTGGCCTTCTTCAATTGTGAATCCTTCCATATATGTTGGGCTCTGATATTTAAGTATTGGTAGTTCCCTCCAATATGACACATAGTAAAATGCAAAATATTTGGTTCACAGACCATGCAAAACGACATTTGTTTTGACTGTAATTTGTTAAGACAAGATTGGTTAGGTCTGCAGATTGCACTACACCATTGAGCATACTGTAGTTCACAAGCCATGCAATGCACAGGGGTCAGCAAACTGTGGCTCTAGAGCTGCATGTGGCTCTTTCAGCCCTCTGCTGCAGCTCCCTGTCACTCAAAATATGTGTCATAACCACCAATGTGTGACACCTGCCAGCATACAATTTGTTGAGTTTTTCAAACCCCGGTAGGCCAACTATGGATAAATCCAAGAAAGAAAAATTTCAGAAGAAAACTTAACATTTGATTCAGCTACATATGCTAGCTTTGTGGCCGCTCAGGAAATAGTCTGGCATGGGAAGTGTTTTTGTGGCTCCCGGTGTTTTCTTTTCTGTGGGAAATGGGTCCAAATGACTTTTTGAGTGTTTAAGATTGCCGACCCTTGCACTAAAAAAACATACTATAATATGGGTGCTGCCATTTACCATTCCATTTTTCTATCCCCATCTCAGAAGATTTCTTTTTCAGATGAAGAACCAAAATTCCTTGACTTAAATCTGCAAATTATTTCTTGGAATCATGAAATAATCCAGAAAACTCCTTTCATTTCATTTCTTAGTTCTCTGATACTGAATTGCTAACCACAGCACCACACAACCATGTATTCAGACAAATTAGTATTTGCTTTAGAGGCAGAACTCTTAATAAATAATAGATTATTCATAAATAAGGCAATAAGAGCAGCATCATAACTGGGACTACTCCAAGGTAACGTCTAGATAGTACTTCAATGCCACTATTTTTACTTCTCTGACCCTCAAAAACAGTTTGAAAAAAATTCAGTTATTTTGTCTTTCTTCAAATTTGCAACAGAGAGAGTGCGAACTGCAAAGAATTACCGCCCTGCCTCCAAATTGCCATAGATTCTGGAAAAACAAAACCCCATCATCCAAATACATATAAAAAGGAAATAAAATCCATGTGTTTGTAATTCCCCCCTCCTTTGATTCAATGTCCTTATTTCATGCCGTAATGTGCATTTGTTTGCATGCACAAACAAATTCAGCATGTCTTATAAAACCATTAAATCACCTCTTCCTTTGAGAAGCTGTTGGAATAGGTGAAGTCCACAAGTCAGGACACAAGATTTCCTGCAAACTAAAAAAGAAACTACCACTGAGCTCTACTGAGCTTCAGCATAGCAAAGAAAACAGTGGTTTTATTGTTGATTCAGGTACATTGCAATTGGGATAGAAATAAACTAGCTCAACCTTAAACATAGCTGATGTAATAGGATTCAAAATGTTTAAAGCCGGTTTTGACGGGTACCAACTGCGCCTTCATGCAGCGGATGCTTTTTCAATTGCAGCTGATTCAGCAACAAAGTGAAAGCCATGTGACTTTAGTACAGTAGCATCCACTTTCTGAGTTCTAGTTGCTGGATCAGTGCTTAATTATGTGCCCCAGTTTATTCGTTTCTTCTAACACACAGGCTTTTTTAAAAATCTTAGGGATGCGGTGGCTCAGCGGGTAAGGCAGCTGAGTTTTTTGATCGGAAGGTCGGCAGTTCAGCGGTTCGAATCCCTAGTGCTGCATAATGGGGTGAACTCCTGTTACTTGTTCTAGCTTCTGCCAACCTAGCAGTTTCAAAAGCACGTAAAAAATGCAAGTAGAAAAAATAGGGACCACCTTTGATGGGAAGGTAACAGCGTTCCGTGCACGTTTGGCATTTAGACATGCCGGCCACCTGACCACGGAGACATCTTCGGACAGCAGTGGCTTTTCGGCTTTGAAATGGAGATGAGCACCGCCCCCTAGAGTCGGAAACGACTAGCACGTACGTGCGAGGGAAACCTTTACCTTTTATTCTGGGAATAAAAATCTGTTGGGCCTGAGGAAGAGGACAAGGGCATTTTGACAGCAAGCTCAGCCACCTGCCCCCTCCTATCCACCCATCCCATCAGGTACAGCAGGGGGGCTGCTTGGTCCCATCTGTGAAAGAACTCCCCATCAGATGGGTCTTGGAGCCTTTTCTGTGGCAGCACCTGCCTGCCGGAACACCATCTCTCCTGATGTTAGATCAGCCCAACTGTTACGGCCTT
The DNA here is from genome assembly GCA_032468135.1 of Calamaria suluensis. Lineage (NCBI taxonomy): Eukaryota > Metazoa > Chordata > Lepidosauria > Squamata > Calamariidae > Calamaria > Calamaria suluensis. Next base: position 60,716 of record JANHFP010007968.1, on the reverse strand, counting down.
AAAGAAATCCCTCAAAATGTTTTTCTTTCCCCAGCAAGCCTGGGGGGAGGGGGGTGGTATAGTGATCCTGCATGATTTTCCACGTTTTATTATTTACATTTTTCTGCCTGCGGTCTTGTTTTATCTGTGTCTATTGCTTCGATTGCTTTGACTGTTCTTAATTGTTTTAACTGGTTTGCAGAATGTTTTAAATTGTTGGTTTTATTGTACACCACCCAGAGTCATTTCACGTGAGATGGACAACCATATAAATTTGACAAATGAATAAATGTACAATCTGGAAGAGAAAGAGACGTGCTGAAATCTAATAGGCGCCATAAGCAGCATATTGCAAATAGTTAGCCTGAACATTTTACTTTGTATATTATAGTATAGCAGAATCCTACCTAGTGTTTCTATGCCATTCTTCTACAACAGAGGTCTTCAAACCTGTCAGCTTTAAGACTTGTAGACTTCAACTCCCACAAGCAGAGCTGGCTGGAGAATTCTGGGAGTTGAAGTCCATAAGTCTTAAAGCTGACAAGTTTGGGAACATCTGGTCTAAGTGATGGTGAAGTATAAACTTGTTTCTCTTTTCCGGCCTGCCTAGGGGCTACCTCTTGGAAGCAATTTATATTTTGATTAATTATTAATGGGACATTTTTATGCAATAAAAATAGCAGCTTTAGAAAGTAGATTTTTGTTGGAATACAACAAGAAATGAGATAGCAACATCTAAACAATATTAATTGTTATGAAAAGAACAAATAAGGTCAGATCTATTAAGAGCTTGGATAGGACTCCATCAAAAATCCCAAGTTTTTCAAAAATTGAAAACATCTTGGGGGGGAAAAAACTAATATTTTTTACATAGTTAGCAAAGAAAGTACATAGATGTGTCCATGAAATCAGCAAAGAACTGAGCTGGAATTGAGGGAATCTTTAGCCTTTTAGCAAAAGGTGATGCAAAAGTAGTTTCTTCCATTTGTGTAATTAGTATCGGGTGATGGCTTTCCAAGACATGGCTAAAATGCAGTCATTAATGTTTGGGAAGATCCCTTTACAATGAGCACAAACTAGTTATAGAATAACTAGGTCTTCTAGTCCAACCCCCTGCCCAGGAAGCCCTACACCACTTCAGACAAATGGTTACCCAACATCTTATTAAAAACCTCCAGTGTTGGAGCATTCACAACTTCTGGAGGCAAGTTGTTCCACTGATTAATTAACCACATCTTTGCATTCCTTTACAGATTATAAAGCACCATCTGGCTTCCAAGGAGGATTGAAAGAAAGGGCTTTCCCCAAAGCTGATGCTATTCTGCCCTTCAGTGTCCAATGAAGTTGGTGGTTGTACTGACTTCACTTCAGCTACCTTTTTCCTTTGGAGGTGCAGATGATCCAGTCAGAAATGTCACTTTCACTTTGATTGTTCTGCGCATACCAGAAAGGGAGAGCTGAAGTTGGCTCTCGGATAACCCTCACTTTACAGAGCTATAGCCAGTAGCGCTTAGACCAGTGGTTCTTAACCTGGGTTCGATTGAACCCTAGGGGTTCGGTGAGCCAGTCTCAGGGGTTCGGTGACACAAGACACAAGACAACACACCCAACTCATTGTAAACATATAATAAAGAAGGGTTCAGTGAATGTGCATATGAAATTGGTGTGGTTCAGTACCTCCAGCAAGGTTAAGAACCACTGGCTTAGACTTATATATTGCCCCATAGCACTTTATAGCCCTCTCTAAGGGTAGACATATTGCCCCCAACAATCTGGCTCCTCATTTTACCGACCTCGGGAGGATGGAAGGCTGAATCAACGTTGAGCCAGTCAGGATCCAACTCCTGGCAGAGAGCACTTAGCCTGCAATGCTACTTTCTAACCACTGTACGTACCACCATGGCTCCTTACAGCATTGGCATGTTTTCCTGAAATTTTTGGCTGGGTTCACATAATATGTCAATCCTAAATTAGCAAAATTGGTATCTTCGTGTAAGGCACTTTGCTGCAACAAGATACATTTACAGCCGGTCCACATAAGATTATAGTTGGATTTGTTGACTGGTGAATCGACAAACTCTTCAACCCCATTTTAGGTGCTGCAAGTGGACTATGTGAAGATAGTCCACTAGCCTTGGAAGGTTTCCAAGAAGTGCTCTATGCAAAAAAACATACAAACCAACTTGCTATTTTTAATGCCGCCAAATCCAAGAATACTCCAACAGACTATTCTCTCTCAAGCTCTTGATTCAATCTCCCTTCAGATAATTGTAGTAAACTAATTTCATTTCTTCCCTTTCTTCTTTGAGACATATCCTCTCCCACCTGGCCTTCCAATCCTCCTTCTTGTCTCTTTTAGCCTATATACAGTAGGTGTCCCTGTCCCCTCCCGGTCCGCCCATGAAAAAGCATCACACATTCTCAAAAAAAAAAAAAAAGTCAAGACAAGACTAGGAACAGGCAGTGTAGGCATCAAAGTAAATCAGAATGAGAAGTAGCTGTTTAGAAGCAAAGGCATGGAAGGATGGAGAGGAGAGGGGGAGATTGCTCAGGACCAGATCCCAGTCCTAACAGGGAAGCCTGGTGCCATAGGCAGGCTGTATAAAATCAGTCAATTCTTCTAAGGAAGGACTTAGAAAGCAGCCCTGTGAAGATGGGGGAGCGAGGAGGAAGCAAATAATACATAAGGCAAAGGCACAGAGGAGGAAGAGAGTAATGCTGGCAACCTGAGTCAGAGGAGCATGAAGGGTGGGCAGGATCTGCCACTTTGCTATCCACCCCAAAGAAGACTTGCTCCAGCCCCCTCCTTACCGGAAAGGCTGAAGCCGGACTCGTGGAGGTCCCTCATGCCCCCGTGTCTTGTGACCGGCCGGGTGGGGGTGTCTGCAAGTGGTGTCCCCGTCTCTTTTTTCCCAGCGTGCACAACCATGGCTACGTCCCCCAGATATGGGGTGCGGTCCACGCCTTTAAGCTTTAAGCTCTAATTAAAAACAAAACAAAACAACACAAAATAAAAAAAGTCAGCTTTGGCCCTCCCCAAAATGCTATCTGTGGAAAAACTCACAATGTTTGGAGAGCCAGGCAGGCCTTAAGGGAGTGAAGACACCTAGTGTGAGAAATCCAGATTAATCTTTTTGGAGGGGATGATGGGGCTAAGAGAAGTGTGAGCAAATGGTCCGGCCAGGCCCTCTTTGGCTGGATGACTGTCAGAAAACAGCTGCCTTTGGCCAGAATCGGACTTACTCAGCTGGATCTTGCACATGCCCGATAGTTTTGGGGTGGGCATCACTCGGAGAGGAAATACTGCTGAGTTGCAGGAAACAAGCACTACCATGATGGCAGGATCTATGCTAGCTTCCTCTGGAAATATTTTTTTTTCTCTCACTTTTATTTTATTTTTAATTAGGAATAAAATGTATATGGCTGCCCAATTCACAGTACTTCAGGCAGCTTATAGAAGTACAAAATTAATTAAAGCCCACCACTCTGGTGATAATAATCACTTGACAATAATGATTCTCCAAAATAAACACTTTTTTATTCCCCAATACATCTCTCCTCACTTCCTCTTCCCTTGAAATTGTCCCCTAGCCCAGAGGTCACCAACCTGTGGTCCGTGAGAAAATTTGGGTGGTCCTCAGAAAAATTATTTGCATTTTTATATTGCACTAAATACTATTTATCGTTTTTTTAAAAAATCATATTAGTGGTCCGTAGGATATAAAATTATGAATTTGGTGATCCCTGAGGTCCAAAGGTTTGGTGACCTCTGCCCTAGCTGATCCCACTCCCTGTTTCCATCTCTTTCTTCCTGCCTGCCCCCTTCCCATATGCAACATTGGATTTCTCCTTATACAGTTAAAGCTAATTTTATGCGGTGGAGGAAGGGCGACCAGGAAGAAGGCTGAGAGTTCCCTCTCTTTTCCCTCCCTGTGATCATACTCAGTTTGTTCTGCATTGCACAGCCTCGTTCTTTTGGATTTCTTCATTGCATTTCAGAACACCTGGATTTTGGAAAGGCAGTGGCTTTTAGGTCTGTGTTTGAAGAAGTAGAACAGGGCTGTCAAACTCGCAGCGTGCAGGCCGGATGCGTCACACGCTGGCCATGCCCACACCCAGTTTAGCGAAGGGGCAAAAAAAAAAAAAGATATGTTACATGACGCTGCCATGATGACATGAGTTTGACACCCCCGGAGTAGAACCACAGGGCGCAGAACTCTGTCCCCTCACCTAGGCATTCCGAGGAGCTTCAGAGTATCTAATCATAGCTAGAAGCTTGCATCTTATTTGAATAAATACCAAGGGGCACCACACCAATCATGCCCATCTACCCTCTGATCTTCCGGGGATGTTCCCAGTGAACTCTCTTCCTCCTCTTGAGTCCTCCTCCTGCTTAGTAAGTACCTAGTGAATTTCTTTTCTCTCTTTCCCTCAATTTCATTCAACTCACTAACATTAAACTTTAACATTAAACATTAAAATCTGGTCACGGCCAATTTTCTTTTTGTAGGAAGACGACTATAATTTTATTTTTAAAAATCCCTTGAGGTCACTTCCTGCAGTGGTTCAGAAAACGGGAAAACTCCAGTGGGATGCACACATACTTGTCCCTCCAAATGGTTCTTTCCACCCCCATTTTCCTAAAACCAATTACTGTTCCAGAAACCAATACCCATATTACTTCCCTAAACATAACCCTCCTCATTGTGGAGAACTTGCTCTGCTCAACCACCTCTGCTTCCCCCAAAACCATTCCTACTTTCCTTAACAGCAGGAAGTGCTTTGGGTTCTGTCGAATAATTCACAAATGATTTAGCCACTCATGTATTATGGATTGTAATGTTTATGTGTTATGGATTACTACCAGTGTTAGGGGCAACATACCTCTGAGAAGCATTTGTTGGGGAACATGATCCGGTAGATGTAACTGCAATCATGTACTGTGTGGCCCCCTTGAAGTTATCTAATTGACTGCTGTGGAAAACTGGATGTTGGCCATATAAGCTTTTGGCCTAATCTGTGTGTACTTGTTGGTCTTTGGCCACTGATCCTTTTAGTATAATAAAAATGCATTTTTATTAGGGATTTATATTTGCTTTGCCAGACCTACAGTATACTGGAATACTGTTCACCTGCCTGGAACCCTCACTGTATTTCAGACATCAATACACTACAGAGGGTCCACAGATATTTTACTAGAACAGTTCTCAAATCTTCTGCTTGAAATAAAATTCCCTACACCACCAGGCTTGAAATGTTAGCCTCGAACTACACCATCTATGTTCCGACCTATGCTTAGTTCATAAGATTATTTACCAGAACATCCTACCTGTAAATGAGTAGTTTAATTTCAACCGTAATAACACAAGGGCTATCAATAGATTCAAACTCAATGTAAGTTGCTCTAATCTTGATTATAGGAACTATGACTTCTGCAATAGAGTAATCAATGTCTAGAATACCGTACCTGATCCTGTTGCTAATCCCCATACCTTTTACCTTAAACTGACTACAATGGACCTTTCTTTTTTTTTAAAGAGGTCCTTAAGGGGGCGTGCATCAGCGCACCAGCGTGCCAACTGTCCCTGTCCTACTGCCCCCATCTATTTGTAATCATCCCATGTGTTTATGGCTATGTTTTGCCTATTTGTATCCTTAATTGTGCCAATTTTTGTGTCTATGTCTATACTTTTACTTGTTTCCTTGTGCTTGTTGACAAATTAAAAATGAATAAATAAAGTAAATATATTGTTCCATCACTATGCCTTTACAGTACATATATGGCCTTGTTTTGCAACCCTTACCTCATTTTCTATTACAACTGTTCACTATGCTAAGGGAATAACTGTCCTCAGATAATTTTTGTAACAGCGTCTTTATCCACAGGGCACTTTTCTGCCCCGGCTTTCCATCTTGTTGCTCTTCTGTCATGCTGAGTGACTGATTTGCTACCGGGCAGCGTGAACGTATGGAAAAGGGATAAACAGTACGGTAAAATCCCTCCTCTCAACCCCACTTAGTCACATGTTTTCCAACTGCCTTTCCACTTGTCCCGTTCGGTACCTTTTCTCGCTGTACCAGTTTCTTGTACACGGAGTCTGGAAAGGAGCGGAGAGGGCAAAACTTCCCGGTGCCTTCAGCACACATGAAGACTCCATTCTCGTAGACGACACGCCCGTGGCTTATAGTCACCAGTGGTACCCCATGGCAGCGCATGTTCTCGTACAGGTTCACATCACCACCCTGGACCTGGGTACTGGCCGAGATGGTTCTAGGAAAGAGCAAAGAGCAGTGAGATCTTCAGGGAACTAGCTCTACCATCTTATAGCACTGACAGCCTCTGGTCTTTTCCATTTCTAGAACCTCCTAACTCAAAAGAAAGGGAAGGATGTCAATCAACCTTAATTGTTTTCAAAGCATGAGGGTTGAACCACTCCAATGCTTAACAATTACAAATCAAGGAACAAATTCAAAATGAGGCCAAAGGGAATTCAAATAAAAGGCAACATCTGATACCAATAATTTTCTGGAAACTTCTTTTTCCCATTCTAATTTTCCAAAACTCACACAATCTGGGTTGTTAAAATATGTAATGCTAACCCACCATCTTCAATATCAGGAGGAACATTAAAAAAATATATATTAGGTCCATATTGACTTTGAAGGAGCCCAAGTCAACCTTCCTCTCCTCCCTCAAATTCTTAATCAGAGAATGAGGGCAGGAAAGCATTGGAAAAAGAGTTTTTATTTATAAAATGTGTATATATCATATTTTTATTGTGCTTTATGGGAAGGAGAATCGTGAAGCAGGACATATTTGAAAGGCTCTCTGAACAAAGATATTCTAAGTGTAACATTCTGTTTAAGAACTTACTAATGTATCTCTTAAGCATGTTCTTTCTGACAGAGGTGATACTTTTGCAACATCTACTATGTATTGGAGAAAGGTGCAGGAAAAAACTACAGTTAAATAAATAGAACTAATTTTTTGATCAAAGACGTAGAAGCCTGGCTCCGTTTCTTAAAAATCACTGAAAAATCTGAGAAGATTCTGACTTAATATAAACTTGCTGGTTTCAGGGAACCAAATCAGATTTTCCTTTCTATTAACTTAAACATCTGGTGAATTCCAAGGGGTCGACCTTCAACACCATTTGTCCTGAGAATTTATAAATGAGAAATTGGCTATGCCTATATAACATGTTTCATCAGTTCAATTGAAAACTTAGATGGCTTAGCTAGCTTTTTAACACAACTTACTAGATCTTTAAAAGATACCAGATCAGAATATTCTTATTATGATTTTAGATAACAATATCTAATTATTATTTCACTTCATTTCCTTAATTAATGATACTTTCTATATAGAGTTTACTTCCAGTATGATTGCACTGAATATTTTTATTCACGGTCCTTAAATTTCGATTATACTGACTGCTGCAAATTTAGAATAAAGCTCCATCAGTTGATGATGTATAAAAGGACTTAAGTCTAAATAAATATGACACTTGTAGCTTAATCCTATTATTTACTCTTATTTAGATTTATTTTTGTTTTTAATATCTTCCTTTAACAATATTTATAGATTTTACATGTTAATATCATGAAAGCCATTGTATATATCTTAATTTAAGGAGAGAAAGGTGTAACAAATAAATAGATAAATGCAGTATCTTCCTGGAAAAAACAGTCAGCAGTTCTGTCAAATGGAGTACCTGAAGGAAGAAACTTCATTCAATGGCTCCATAATCCAGCATCATCATTAATCTAGTCTGACAGTTTTCTGCTTTCTGCAAATAAGCAGCCTGGTCTAACTCATTGAAACATCATCCTTGACACTGGACTAATTCATGTGGAAGAATCAAAGGTTTCTGGTTTTATTTTCACTGTTAATGGAATATGGATTAAAATTCCGTTCTAGCCTTGGAAACATTAAATAGATTAAACTACTTAGGGATTGTTTTAGAAAAAAAGAGATGCTATACTTTTTTTTTTAATAAAATAGTTTTAAATTTATGCCACATCGTCAATAAGTCTTTTGCTGTGCCGGTCCCCTATTGATCGGGAAGTCCTCTTGTCTAGTGATTAGATTGACATAAGATTGGTTTTTGCTTTCCCCATAGAAACACTAACTCAAATATTTATGGCATCAGCTCTTACCTTAATGCTAAGCTATAAGGTTGCCTTGAGGGCAAATATTCTGCCTACAGGTTCTGCCTTTGAGGGGATCAGCTAGCTTTTTTGTGTGTGTGGCTTTATGGTTTTGTTATCTAGTATACCAAGATCCTGTGCTCACATGACAATGTGATGTGGTAATTAAAGTGTGGGATTGGCACAGGTTAGATCCAGGTTTTATGTCATGCCTTCTGCTATGCCTCAGCCTTCATCAGACTCTGACTCTGAGGGGTTAATGAACTCCGGAGAGGCTGAGGTCATTGAACAGTTGACTCCCCCAGGTGTGAGTGAGGAAAGAAGAGCCTCTAGCAGATGCTAGGCAGAGGAGGAGGGACAAAGTGCAACAGCAGAGAGCACAGCTGCGTAAACGCTAATT
>JANHFP010007967.1:0-11539 GCA_032468135.1 Calamaria suluensis | reverse complement strand
AGGACATTGTAGCAGATGATTTTATGAGCTATGCTTAGGTCGTACCGAAGGCGGTGTAGTTCTAAATTTTCTAAACCTAGAATTTCAAGTCTAGTGGCATAAGGTATTTGGTTATGAACAGAGGAGTGGAGGACTCTCCTTGTGAAATATTTCTGTACACGTTTGACCTTTCTCTGTGTGTTTCTCTCTGTCTGTCTCCTCTCTCTCCCTCTCTCCCTCCTTCTCTCTCTCTCTAAAATAAGTCTGTCCAGCAGGGAGATGAATAGTTGTCTGTGAAACCTCTTCATCCCCACCCCCTGCCTTTTATCCCCAGAGCTGGGTTGGGGCTTTGCTAGCCACAGTGGCTCTTCCGTCCCAAGGATTGGCCCATAGATTTCCACTGCTCTCCTCTCCTCTGCTTTCTGCTCATGCATGCATCAGGTACCGGACCCAGCTGTTCCTCCTCTTCCTCATCACCCACCTCCAGACCTGAGGGCTGTTGACTCTCCCATCTGTTAGGAGTGTGTGTCTCTATCTGAGGGCTGATGATCCAGGCTCCACCTCTTGTCTCTGACAACTCCATTCTCTCTTCCCCATCGGAGCTCTGAGGTTGTCTTGATGCTGACCCTAACTCCCACACCACTTCCTCATCTGATTCGGCTGCTAGAAGGGGTGGCAGCTGATAGGCCACAACACCTGGGCACCAGTACTGTAAACAATGGCTCCCTAACCAACAATATTCTTTATTGGCTGCTTTTGAAGGGGGCAGGAAGGTAGATGTGAGGCCAGCATTGTATGCTAAGCCTGTCCCATTTGGCCTTGTTCTCCACCCACCCCACCCCCTAAAAATGAATCCGCCCCTCCATTTTCTCAGCAAGAGGGAAACTTTAGAGAGAGGTTGAGTAATATTGGATGGACTGATAGAGTGGGAGAAAGACACTGCAGGGGATGTTTAAAAATGTCAGGATGTGGGCCATGATGGTGTATCGGGATGCAAAGCTGGCTGAGGAACTCTGGGAGTTGAAGTCCACAAGTCTTAAAGTTGCCAAGGTTGGAGACCCCTGGAATAGAGCAATGACACCAGCAAAGTAGGACACTGAAGCAGTGAGGCTGTTCATCATTAATATCCCTAAGAAATTTTGCACGAATAAGACATGTTGCTATAACAACATAGGAAGAAGGCTGAAGCTTTTCCACACCCTCCCTTGGCTCAGATAAGATAATATATCTGGCTGCAATGTCAGCACAGTTTCCATGCTTGGCTCACTTTGCTGGAGGTTTTTTCCCCCCCTTTTTTTGGAACAAGAAACATTTAATCTTACCATTGTGGCAGGGGCTGATTCTAACCTGGTACTGAAAGCACTCCTGCTTAAATTTATGCTGTTGGAAATGCCTTGCAATGACCTTATGGTATAAATCAAATATTTAATTGGTTTGATGATTGGAAGTACCTAATGGGAAAGGAAGGGGAAAAAAACCTTTATTGCACAAAATACAGAAGATAGGAATGCTTTCAGAGGTGTTTTAATGGATGGAGTCTTACTAGATGGAGCCAAAAACGTAGGTGTTTAGACCTTATTCCCACCAGCCTTTCCCACAAGCTTATCAGAAGCCTAGTAAATGCAAATTTAGTAACCAAAGGGGAGGCATTTTTGGTCCTTCTTTTTTTTCTTTGCTGTTTCCTCCATATTTTCTTTCCTCACCCAGAAAGCTTTTGGTAGTTTGCAACTATAGCAAACTAACAGGGAAGGCTTGCATGGAAGTTTTGACTAGGGAGATGAGTTGGCAGGGAGGGCTCCAGCCTCCAAGCACCATAGAAAATGAGGGAAACTTCACCATGATCTGCAAAATATGTGCAATGTTTCTCATCTTGGCTGTAGAAGTCCCAAATTACTCCTTCTACAAAGGCAAGCTTGTTTTCTTACTGACAGAGAAAGTGAAGGGATCCAGAAGATATATCTAGCTCATGGTGGACTTCTTGGTGCTCTATGAGCTTGATTGTTTGCTTGCAGATGACTAGATGACATCATCAAGTGCTAGTGAATATAGGATTTGCTCCCTGTTTATACACAGTAGCTTGCCTTCCTACTATAATATTCCTTGGTGGATATAGTTTCTTGATTAGGGTATTTTCTACTCAATTGTTTGTCTGGTGATAATCCCTGCTTATCTACAGTAGGTGTAGGCTCCTGGAAAGGATGCCTTCTGCTCTTTTTGTTTCCTTCTTAGCTTTTTTGTCCTTTTTTGCATGTGTGTAAATATGTAAATAGATTTCTAAAATGTCTAAATGTGCAAACATTTGTAGATATGAACATTTGTAAAATGCATATATGTGTAAACATTTGTAAAACGTGCAAGTTTGTAAACACATGCCACATTTACACACCATGCAGATCATCTAGTACACATCCCTCCACAGTGCAGGATTGCATAATAAAGGCATACCTTGCAGGTACCTATCCAAACTTCGTTTAAACACCTCCAGCAAAGAAAATACTATTACCATTGAAGGCAGTCCATTCTACTATGAAAAGCTCTACGTGTAGATTTTTTTCTTATGTTCAAAGAGATACATATTCTCAAAATTTAAGCCCATTATTTCTTGATCTGTCTTAAGGAATTTTTATATAATTTATTTGCTCTGGCCAGTCAGACATGTCTTACGATTCTTTTACCTTCAATAATCTCTTAACCTTGCTTCATAAATAATTGAAGTGGTTTTTTAATATGCATTCATTTCTTTATGAATCTTTGGTTTAAGCCATGTAACTGAAACAAATCTCTTTCTGAATTGATAATTACTAGTCACTGTTCCAATTCATTCTTGGGTCTCCAAATAGCCCAATTAGTTTCTGCACACGTTCATGTCAGTCATATCTATTTCATCATGAACAAATCTTTCTCTCGAACCACTTAGTTCAGAACGTTGCACTCTCTTTCCTCCCAAGTATCTGGTTCTTCCTAATCACTGTTAAACGGAGCGTAACATGCAGCTATTATCAACCGAAGCTTCCTACTTCTTTGCGCATCCAAAACCACCGAGGTAATACAAATTTATTCTTTCTGACAGTTTTTATCTCTTTCATTCATAATTAAACCCAATCTTTCACTTCACTGCATGTGTTCACCAACTGCAATGAGTACCAGTTTGGATTTCTGAATTCGTGCCGCACATGGCATTGTCTTTGAAAAACATTTGGAAGCTCAAACTTTGTCAGGCCCAAGGAACCAAAAACCATACAAAGAGTTACTTCCGAGTAGCTTATTGTTGGTTGCCTATGAAGAGAAAACGATTAGAGATGAAACTGACTAGAACGTCTCTCTCTCTCTCTTTGCTGCAGTTTGTAGCAGATTATTTGGAGATGGGGCAACACTTTTCATCCCCTACTAGTTCCATTTCAAACTAAGATCAGACAGTAATTTGTCAATCATGTGCCCACATTAGGATGTGAAAACAGTGGCAGTGTTCTAGTACCAATATCCAATCCTTTTCATGATTAATGGAAAATATTAACATTTACGAACATTACTTTAATATCAGGTTGTTTTAAAGTACAAGTTATCTATTTAACAAAGGCATCGGCAACCTACTAAGTCAATGACAACAATTACATCAATAGTGAAGGTTATAAAGAAGGAACATTGTAGTACCATTTGGTTAACTCAATCATAAATATACAAGTTGTTCTGCAAAACCCAAGTAGAAAGAAAACATCTGGATTTTTCTCCCCTATTCAGAATCCCCATCTAAACAAGGCTATTTTACAAGAATAAAAGTATCAGTAGACTAATTTATATAAGAAAAAATGTACAATTGATGGTGTTTCCAAAAGAACCAACTAGTATAAGAAAGTGTTTAAAGCAAGGATATATAAAGTATTTCATCAAATATTACAAGTTTATCATAATCTTGTCAATTAAGAAGATAATCTATCATTATTCTGTTAATTATCAATATGTAAACTTCACCTTTACTTGGTTCTGTAGTTTCTCATATCTTTTCCCTAGTGTTATGCAAGCATATAGTTTACCTGAGCCAAGATGTATTTAGGATAGAACATAATTGTTGTCCTTCATTATTTTCAGTTCTGACCACTCAATTCTCAGTCTTTGAATCAGACAGATTTTTAAAACAAAGTGTCTTGGTTAAAGACAACAGAATTTTCTAATACCAGGGTTTCTCAACCAGGGGAACTTTAAGAAACATGGACTTCAACTTCCAGAATTTCCCAGCCAGTCATGCTGTTTGGGAAATTCTGGGAGTTGAAGTCCACATGTCTTAAAGATGCCAAGGGAGACTCTACTCTACACAACCAGGAACTATATAAAATAACCTTTTTCCTCAGATAAAATGTTAAAAACCTCTTCCAAGTTAACCTGGGAAGTCTGACGTTTGTGTTACCTTATGTTAGCAAGTCAACTATACAAAGCAGGCCTTATTTGGACTTAATTTTCATTCTTTGTTACATCCCTCTGCTTTTCTTATCCTGGATAATTTCTACACCTATACAAGGATAATATCTCACTCACATCCAATTTCACCTTATGAATTGACTTATTTATGGATATCCTCCTAGTTGCTTTACCTCCAGCTGAGTAATAAGGCTCGAGTCAACGGCAAATGTAAGGAGACTGATTTGACCCAGCTGTTGGGCTTATCCTTGACAATGGCAGTGCAATTGTCAGTGCAGTGCATATAAACTCCTGATGGGCTTATTTGACAATGGCAGTGCAATGCTCCAATTAGATGGAACTTACCCATGTTTCTCCAAAAATAAGACCCTGTCTTATATTACTTTTGCCACCAAAAAAGGCACTAGGTCTTATTTGTTTGGGGTGGAATGATATCCACTGACTGACCTCACTTACATATGTTGCCCCCTGGCCTCCTTTTTATCATCAGAGGCCTTCAGGAGCTTCTTTTGAAGCTGACAAGGCTTTCCTGAAGGCCTCTGCAGCCAATACCAGAGCTCTGGATTGATAAAATCCAGGCTGCAGAGGCCTTCAGGAAAGCCTTGTTGGCTTCAGAAGAAGTGGCACGGCAAGGCAGGCATTGGGATGTGTGAGGCCTTACTGCAACTGTCCGAAGCAAGTAGTAGGGCAACTCCACTCCCAAACTAGCTTAATTTTTACCCGTACAACTTAGAGTGAGTGGGGTCTTAATTAGGGGTTTTTTTGGGAGAGGGTAGGGCTTATATTGGGCACATGTATAAAAATCAAGCTAGGACTTACTTTCGGGGTAGGTCATATTTTCAGGAAAACATGGTAGATATCATTTTAATTAAATGTAATACCCTGGTGTAATGCTAATAATTTTTTTAAATGGCAGTTCCAATACCCAGTCTCTTGTTTCTTATGGACGTTCTTAAAAATTATTAAAGGCAAAATATTTAACACTGGTCCTATGAAAATACCAGGTTTTGAACAAAACCAGTGTCAGAACTTTCATTTTGGCGTGTGCTACAGTATAAATTTTAGGATTACTGTACTTGTCTGAATTACTACTGCCTTAAAATACTTAAGAAAAGTAGGGAGGGTATGTTTTGCAAAACAGTGGCATGTTTGCAAAGCTTCAGAAACATGAGAACGATTACCACCAGATTGCAAAAGAACAGCAAGAGAGAATACACACAGCCTTGCAAAATAGTTTTCGTATAAATAAATGCTCTACAGAACTACCCACATTATAAATTTACATCAAAATTGTTAACATAGAATGTTGCAACTTTGTATACGAGATGCATTTTTATAAACAGCTTTGATTCTAAAGTAGTTGTCAAGATGGATTAGAAAATGCAAAGCAGCAACAGTTTATTACATCACACGACACCTGTTCACAGTTATCAAAACAAATGTTTTTCATTTATATTACTGAGGTTTTATAAAAAAAGATTTAAGCTTGTAATTGTTATCAGGAATGTCTGAAGAAGGCAGTGACCTAGCCTCAGCTGGCAAGGGCAGAAATACTTCTATGTTGTTGTCAAAAAATACAAAGATAGACCCATTAAGCCACCTGGTGTCAAACTCAGCTCAAGAAAGAATGCACTTTTACTGATTACGGTCTAAATGCACAACACTACACCATGATTTTAAAATGTTTATGAAAAATGGGATCCATCCAGGTGATTGTACAGAGCAGAAGTAGAATTAATGCAGGGTAGAGGATTTGAGTTAAGCTTCTTCATTGCAGAAACTAAACAGACTGTGTTAAGAAATGATGGACTATTCCTTACTAGAGGTTTTTAAGCAGAAGTTAAATTACTATTTATTTGGGTACTGTCAGTAGCAAGATTCTTGCACTGAGCAGAAAGATAGCATCCCTTTCAATTTTCCATAGTTCGGTGAGAATTAGAAATGACAGCAATCTCATCGCTGTGATTCGTACTAAAAATTGGGTCCTTCTTGAACAATAATTGACACAAGGGATATAATCACATACCTGCAGTAACAATTTTGGTTTCCTCCCAGTAAAGTACATTACAAATAAGCTATTCCTATTATGCTGTCATCTTTCTTTTCTGTATTATAGAATTATGAACAATTTCATATTTAGTAAAAATGAAAAAAAAAACCTGACCTGTGGTAAAAATCAGGTCAGTTTGGATTTTTCAAGCAAAAGAAAAAAAAAAGCCTCATCCAACTTTAATTTCTTCCAGGATATACATTTTTCCTTCTCTGCCTCAATTCATCCAATCTAGCTGGATTGATGCAGTGGTGAAATGTAAAATTTGTTGCTAACAGTTCTGTGGACATGAGTGGGCGGGTCATTTTAAAAACTTTTTTAAAGCATTTTTTTCCTACCCAAGTATTTGCTGGAATGAGTAGTAAAGATGCTTTTAAAAATGTGAAAAAAGCCTCCTGTGATCCCAGCTGAGCTGCGCAATCACGGGAGGCTTTTTTTTACATTTTAAAAGCCTTGGATGATCACGCAGAAGGGGTGTGGCCAGGGTTTTTTTGCTACAGGTTCTCCAAACCACCCACTGCCATCGCTACCAGATCGGCCGAACTGGGAGCATTTCAACCATGGACTGACGACTCTCAAAGTGCAATGCTTTGGAGGAACCTTTTGGCAGTCAGTGGGGTCAGGGAGAGAAAGGGTAAGAAAGTTTCTATTCTCTTCCGCAAACAGATCTTGGGGTTCAGACATTTTTGGAGGAGCAACTAGCATTCACAGAATAATGAGAACCAGCAATTTGTGAGACAATGTGGAGATGGAATCTTGCTTTCCAGGATAATCGCGCATATTCAACAAGATTACTTTTTATTCACCGTTCTAAAATATTGTTAATTCTATGCTAGTCTTCTCGTTAATTCTAGCCTTTTCTTTATCCACAGGGAATATTTCAAACTTTGAAAGAGAAAAAGGAAGTACAGGTACTTCTCTACTTATAACCATTCATTTGGTGACTGTCTGAGGTTACAATGGCATTGAAAAAAGTAACATGACTATTCTTCACACTGATGATCATTGCAGCTTTCCTGTGGTCATTTGGTCAAAATTTGGATGCTTGACAACTGGCATATATTTAGACAGTTGCAGTGTCCAGTGGCCCTGTGATGACCTTTGGCAACCTTCTGACAAAGTCCATGGGAAGCCAGATTCACTTAACAACCATGTTACTAGCTTAACAACTGCAGTGATTCACTTAACAACTGTTGCCAAAATGTCATAAAAAGATAACGTCATAGGTAGAGGACTACTCATACTGCTGACTTGGATAAAACAAATTAATCTGAGTGAAACATTTTGCTGGCAAAATCATAAAGAATGAGCATCTGGGAGGGGGAAAAAGGAGTATAATTTGATTTCCTGTCTCATAGTATATGCAAAAATAGGCCTGCATTGTAAGATATGGTAGAACTATGGACATTTTACAGAGCTACTAGAAAGGCAATGGTTATCTAGTTTATCTAATCCTGAAGATGGAAATATTCTTGAAATTATTAGGGGAATGGGCTTCCCCACCCCAGGGGAGGTGCAAAGAATTATTGGTGTGGCCATGCACATGACCCTCCTCCGTGCTTCCCTGCTTTTGGCATAAGATGGCGAAAAGGTTAGCCGTCACGGATCTAGTCCAATATCAGTTTTTTTTTTAAAGGACACATCAGAAGAAAGAGCAGAGTTTGTGCATTTTCTCATTGATGGCTACCAGAATGTGCCTGCTGAAATAATTTGGGGGAAAAACTACTAGGTCAAGACTTTCATAGAAGATTGACCCATCACTTTAATTTGCATCAATGAATTTCAGAAAGCATATTTTGAAATCCTTTACACTATCTTAATGGCCAATGACTACCTGGCAGTTGTTTATATGAGATAAAATGAAGGGAAAGAAGAAACCTTTGGTACCTCAGATCATATGATGAGAGCCAGTGTCATATGATGGTTTAGATATTGGATTAGGACCAGATTTGAGTCCTTCTTCAATAGCAATTTAACAGATAACCTTAAGCTAATCATTCTTAGCATCCCAGTTAGAAGTTCTTAGTTAACTTATTTCTCAGGGCTGTAGTTGTAGTGAAAACTTGGAAAAGGGGTTTCCTTAAATTTCTGGTGGAAAAACAGATTTTACATGAATTAGATAAACAAAAAAGATCCATTATGTTATAAAGGAAACAAAAAATTACACATAAATACGTTTGATTAAAAGGTTTCTTAAAAAGATCAAAAATATCCATTTTAAAATAAATCTCCATAAAATTGGCAAAAGGAGAACATATTTTATATAGCAGAGAGCTATAGAATACTTCCAATAAGGTTTTTAGTCTTAAGAAAGATTGCCGTACCCTAATTTGCACCATAAGATTGAGGTGTGATAACTTTTGGAGTTGCAACTGGTGACCTCTCAATTTCTGTTTGGGAGGGGGGACAAAAATTTGCAATAAAAAAAATCTTTTCTCAAGCCCTCCAAGCCTATTCCAACTGGATAGTTCAAATTCAGTAGTTTGGTTTCCAACCAAATACATAGGAAAATTTTAACACTCTCTCAAAAGGAAATATTCTTAATCCATCCAATTCTGCAAAATTGTCCTGTCCAGTTAGTCTCCCCCAAATGAGGACTTCTAACTCCTAGGGCTCTTTTCAAACCCAGACATGTGGATATTTTTAGGACTGCTCGCAATTTTTTTTCTCCCAGAAAGGAAGCTTTGAAAAATTAAACCTGGCCTACAATAGGAATGTATCCATCTGTGAAATTTCTGTGAATAATGTACATTTCACTTGTGAGGCTCTGCACTACTTAACAGTAAACATCCTGACCATTTTTCCCTAGTAGACTTCAAAACGAATTGAAATTTCATTTGATCTGTGTCTTTAGAGAGCAACAGAATTACACTACCATCTGCCGCAGAATGTAACAACTAGGGGGCTTACACTAAAAAAAAAATCAGAAAAAAAAGATGTGTCCAATGTTTAATCCAAAGGTTATTTAAATAACCTAGAGATTCACAATAGAGCCCTTGATGAAGAAATCTGCTTTTCCATTTATATGAACTGACATTAGATCTATTATTTAATTGGCTATGATGTAAATTATGTTTCATCTCCACACATTTTACAAGAGTCTTTTTTGTAAAGGGTATTTTGGTGATTTTGTTTGCCACTTGCTGTTAATTGGGGCCTTGGTTAAGAAATTACATCTACCTACCAATATGTATAAAGATTTTCATTTTACATAGGTATGTGCACATAATGTTACATACACACACACATCTGCTCTTAGGAATGATGGCAAAGAAACTCTTGTCCTCTTTACTTCTCAGAATGTAAATGCATACACAACTCCAACAACTACAATGTTCCCAATGGTGGCTATAATTGCAATCCATAACAAAATGGCATCATTTGAAGAACGAGATGTCTCTTCGGGCTGGTTTGGCACTGAGGCAGCATTGTAGACATTGGCAGATGAATTAAACAAAGAATATTCCGTGCTAAATTCTTCATTGGGCGAGTCCATAAACACCCCTCCCATAACTGGAATCTGCAGAAGAAAAAATTAAAATATAAAAGTTAATGTCCAGATGGAAGATGACCATATAGACACATATTCTATACAGGAAAGTAGCTAAACTCCACTGGTCAGGAAAGCTGCAGACTATGCTTTAGCTATGGTTACCTGTTTTTAAAAATAAGTTTTGTCTAAGTAGATGTATTGCATGAAATAAATATGTTTTGCATTCATGCTACAGCAACATCCCCTTTCAAAGGACATCAAAATTTCATGAGCTCTACTCTTCCATGAAAAGCATGAAGGATTTAAGGGAGATTTCCAACAGTGGTTGATGAAAGTAAAAGATCCTTACAATTAGAATAGGACTCTATGGCCCTCCAAAATAACACAGCAAGGTGCATCCTTGCTATGAAGGCTTCACAATACTTTTATTGGAGTTGATGGGCTGCAGTTAGGCAACAGAGCTAGAAGAGTCTGATATGATTTAGTCACCTCCTCCCCCCAATGGAGTCATTTCCCTACCAGACTAGAATAAACACAGTTTACCATACTATCTGTATCAAAGAAATTATGTTTAGAATTTCATCCAAGCCAGATGGCTGTGGAATTCCGAGAGTTAAAGACTACACATCTTAAAGTTTTCATGTTTGAAAAACACATTTTGAAGGAATCTACTTGGAGTGAGTGTTGATTAGAAGTAGGAAAGGGGTGTTGAACCAGCAATTTAAGCCAATTCATTTTAACCTTTCAAAGATTCTTTTTTATCATTCTTAGCTATTGATTCTGTTCTCTCTTCACTCTTCCACCACCACCACCAACTTGCATTGTGTAAATAAATAAGAAAATGTTGTCAGCTCTAAAACCATTCCTTTGGAATGTCCACATTTGCAAGCAATTCATGATAAATACCAGTCAAAGATTTCAAGCTTTTTTTTAGTATTGTGCTATTAGGAATGAGAAGGAAAACAGCACCCCCAAAGATAGCAGTTCTTCAAATGAAAGTATGGCTCAAAATATGAAAATGTCTTCAAAACAAAATGTGAAAAGCTTTTAAGCTTTTATTAGAAAATTTCAATATAATAAAATATAGAAAATAAACAAGACCAAAGATAGGAAATAAGAAATGAAACAAATTGATAAGAAACCTACAATTGTGCCTTCCATTCTTCTTTCTATTAAGTAATTGTCACAAACCCTTCCCAACTTCTTGTCTCATTTTCAACCTCCATTTCATTGTGTGCAGGTTATGTTCAATCCATTATTTTCATTTTGTATAACTTTTCTTATTCATTTAATGAAAAAAATAGCACTTGAATTTTTAAAAGATGTAGCAAAATGTTTCTAACATGCTTTCTGACTATATCACAGTTTTAAAGCCTAGATTATTTGCATCTTCCTCCTAGAACCATGATGGCAAACCTATGGCGCACATGCCAGAGGTGGCACGCAATGCCCTCTCTGTGGGCACGTGAGCTGATCCCCCAGCTCAACTCAACCACACATGAGGGCATGCCTCCTGCTGGCCAGCTGATCTTCAGGTCTCTGACACAGATGCATGGGGGGCTGGGGGCATGCACAGAGGCTGTGCATGCATTACCTTTTGGGGT
>JANHFP010007966.1:0-11827 GCA_032468135.1 Calamaria suluensis | reverse complement strand
CCCCCCACCCACCAGCCTGGACTTCCCAGAGCAAATGCAAGTTGTTACACTTAACAAGCATAAACTAAATTAAGCTAATTATCTATAAAATACAAACTCCTTCTCGAGATTTAACTCCCCTTATAATTAACAAATTCTAGTTCCAGAAAGCGAATATAGTTCTTCTTCATCCATATGCTATTTGCAACTTTTTAGTCTGATATTTGTTTTGAATATAGTCAATACATCTCTTCCATTACGATATATATCTTTCATTTGAATGATCCTTCAGATACGCTGAAATTTTTGCCATTTCTGCTACATTCACTACTTTTAATGTCCATTCTTACAGAAGAATATTTTTAACATTACCGCGATTTACAATGTAGCTGCAGTTGACAGTATCTTCAACAGTTTCAGTGTAATGGAATGTGGGAATGACCTTGGGAGACAGGAGGGGGAGGCATAGACTGGATAATCAGTATGTAAAGGTGTCTTAGATCACAGATGTATGTATGTGACACATGATAAATGGTTCATAAAAGACCATTCCTGGTTTTCCAGAGAGTAAAAGGGAAGGAGAAGAGAAATACTTTCAGACTTGCAAGATTCTTTTCAAGAAATCTCACAATATATAGACCTATCACTCCAGATTATGCTTCTTATAGGCTGACACCATAGATGCAATTAAATTATTCTTCTCCCTGCCCCTTCTCTTAATGCAATTGTGTGTTCACATCAAATTCTGTCTTCAGAGAAATATGATCCCCTTAAATGCCTTTTCTCTGTGCATCTATTGTTCAACTTATCCCTCCATGTATAGCTGCTCCTCTTTTCTCTTATCCTCTGTGAACAATTAACGCTAAAGGAAAAATAGGCACAGAGACAAAAATAGAGGGAAGTTTGCATTTCTCTCAGTATTTGATCCCAATCAACCCCCCCCCCCTATTTTCTAGGAGAGTTTTCGTATTTACAGCATTCCATGCCTGGTTTACAGTGCATGGCTTATTTGACCTGATGCATATAACAGGATGCTTGGCTAGAATCTGAAAATACATTTCCAGTGCATTATTTTAAACTATGACAGGCAGCATACTGTAGGTGTCCACATTAACTCTACCTGTAACTGATACTTTACAATGAACATGTAAATAACATGTGAGAGCTATTATCTAGGGCCCTAATTATTATGGCCACCTGATGGGCTGCTGCCGGTTTGCCAGCACTGAAAATCTGAGCATGTGTGCAGCCTTCTGTGCATGCACACAAGTTTAAAAGCATGGCAATATAGGAAGGAATAGCACTGGGGCAGGTGGGTGGCCATCCATGGGTTGAAACTACTGGTTCTTCTGAACCGGTTCTACAAACCAGGAACAGTCCACCTCTGATTATGATTATCTATTCTAAACTGGCAGAAGTAGCACTATATATACAAAAAAGATGTTTGACTATATTTAAGCAAGAATGGTTGCCATGTAAGCAACATATCATATAACGTGACAAAGGTAATCACAATTTGGCTTCTAATGGAGCCAATGCCATTAATGTCTATAATTTGACAAATTAGCAGATGTACAAAAAGAGGGAAGCGAAAACCTAGTAGCTAGTTTATTTATTATTTTATTTTTGTTAAACTGGTTTTGGTTATTTTCAGTTATTTTTCCTTTCATTATCCAACGGACACTTCAGTACTAAGTAAGTAGCTTAAGACTGAAAACTTAATTGTACAACAAAGACTTTGATGTCATCTGCAGCAGTTTTTTTTTTCTTCTAGTGTGATAGTTTTGTAAGAAAAAGTCAAACTGTTTGCAATGTTGATATCCCAAATTGTAATTATTAACCGATGAAGAGCCAGTTTAGTGTGGGGGTCAAGGCACCAAACTAGAAACTGGGCTACTGTGAATTCTAGTCTCTCACTAGACACGAAACCAGTGGGTGACCTTCAGCCAGCCACTCTCTCTCAGACCTCAGAAGGAGGCAATGGCAAACCATGGCCATGAAATATTGCAAAGAAAACTACAGGGAGGCAGTCAACAAGAATCAATACTGAAGCAACCAATAACAATACTGATCGAATATTTATATTTTATATTTGCTTCTAATACTCTTAAATTATATAATACATAAAAATATAAATACTTTTAACCAATACTTTTAACTAAGTTTTGCATTGCATCTTTAGGCTGTACTCATGTTCAGAAGTAACGTGATGTGCTCATGACTCTTAAAGAAAAATGAATAATTTACTAAGAAATGGAAAGACAGTAATTTGATATCCATTAAGATTAATATTTTTGGGGAAAAATACCTTGAACATAGTCAGAATAAAAGTATGTCAAAATTTGTTTTAGTTATATAAGCTGTGATGTGGCTTCCAGGCTTATATGCACTTTATTTCATTCATAGGCTTCTGCAATGACATGAAGAACAAGTTGCAATTATTATATCTAAAAGAAAAGAAACAGTGGAATCTTTAAACCAGTTTTATCCAGAGGCAAATTGTGCTCTCTGGTTCCAGTTTCTTGAACACTGGCTGGTATAAGTCCACAGTTGAGATGGCAAGTGGAACAAAACATTAACATTTTTAGTTCTCATCAACTCATACAAAAAGAATGCCAAACTGTGAAGTCTGAGGTTGTAATTGCATAATAACTGTATACGATTGCATGGTCACGCTTACTAGGAATTGCAGGAACTGAAATCCAACATGGGTTTGTACCTTCATTGTGATCAAGTTTAAATCTAAAATTATATGTGCTCCGTGAAACATATTACAAGAATGCAGAGCAAAAGCTCATTTTCATGTTGTTATTCACAGGCTTTTTCAGGAAATGCCAATGCTGACAGTGTGGTATATTACAAGCTTGAACATTCAATCAAAGGAAAGTTTCTGCGATTTGTCCCTTTAGATTGGAACCAGAATGGCAGGATTGGGATGCGGATCGAAGTCTATGGATGTGCTTATAGTAAGTGATGTATTTTCCTTTAATTAGAAGAGTGACACAAATCTGCAATATATTTCAAAACTGCAAATGAAATACGGCTTAATTAGGCTTTGCTTATTTCAGCTATAGTAAAGGCTTTTGGGGGGAGGGATATCAATATTGCATATTAGCACCTTATTTTTTTATCTTGCTTTTTTGCATACTGAGATCAATATCATGGAACGTTGGAATTTATCTACATAATTCTGAATTCCATTTGTAGAAAGATTTTTCCCTCCTTTTATGGGGACTGCTTTAAGCAAACTAGGATGGCAATTACTTTGCTTTTCATGAGTCATTGGACATTATGTGTCTGAATGTTTCAGTTTATTTATCTGTCCACTTTTTGGAGATTGGAAAAGAAAAAAAAAATCAATAAACCCCATGTTCAGAAATACAGATGCACCACTTAAAGTGCATCATTAAGGTTCAATGTTAAAGGATAGTAAAAATAAAACCATAAGGAGCATAGGGATTATGGCAGGGGTGAAATCTAAAAACTGTTGCTACTGGTTCTATGAGCATGGTTTGCTGGGTGTGGATTGATGGGTCATGTGACTGAGTGGGTGTGGCTATGTGAATGGGGGGTGGGTCAAAAGTCAGAAATTAACTCATCCAGCTGGAGCAGGGGATTGGACTAGATGACCTCCAGGTCCCTTCCAGCCCTGGATTGCTATGCTCTTTTATCCTCTGAAGCTGTGTCTGCTACGGCCAGGTTTGTGGTCCTTCCTTCCTCTTCCTTTTTTTCCTTCCTTCCCTTCCTTTCCTTTCTTTCTCCACCCTCCCTCCTTCTCTCTCGCTTTCCTTCTTCCTTTCACAGCACTCCCACCCCCTGTTTTTGCCCTAGCAGGGTTAGGGAAGCCTGGGGCCAAAAACAGAGCCCAAATAGGCAGTAAAACAATGCTCCAACAATCAGCTCAGCTGTTGGCTTTAACAATCCCATGGAGGGGGCAGGACCAGGGATCTTTACTACCGGTTCTCCGAACCACCCGCCGCCACCTGCTACTGGATCAGCTGAACCCGTCTGAACTGGAAGCATTTCACCCCTGGGTTATGGGCAACTATTACACATGATGGATTTGTTAACTGATAGTTGTAGTTGATAGATTACAACGTATTGAAAATAGACTGAACATTTAGCATGTTGTTCCCTTGGTTCCCTGGTTTTAATAGACTTATATTTCCCAATGGAAAGGCATTGATTAAAAATAAGACAAAAGGTAACAGGTAACAATAACAAAGTTGGAGGTCATTTAGTCCAACCCTCTGCTCACGCAGGAGACCTGCGACATGCCAACCTTTCTGATCGATAAGCTCAGTGTCTCAGCCACTAAGGGAAAGAAAGTCTCAGATAGTTGCAGTATGTTTCACCTCTTTATTTACAGTGAGGTTATATAGAGTTGCAAGCAGATTTATTAATTTTACAGGACAAGATAGAAAACAGAAAAAAAAGCAATTGGTGGAATTAAAAACAAAAACAAAGGTATTAACAGGAACTTTTAAAATACTGCAGATACCCCTTCAGCAGAGATCATGGATTCTTTAATAGGGCTCACAAAGATGAATTTTCAAAAGCTGATGCCCGAAATAAATATATATAATATAACAAGTGTCTTGTCAAGTGAAATAATATGAAATAGGATCTTTCTATTGATTTGGAAGAAGACAGTCAATTGAAAAATAAAACCTACGGGAAGCCTGATATATCTTCATTTACTTCACAAATGTAGCTTTCAAGAACTACTGCCTCTTTTTTATCTTCTTTACATAGGCTGTGTGAATGTTGTTTGTGACTTATTAAATTACCCTTACTTACACATTATGATAAATACTAGTTTATGTTAGTGTCTATCCTATTTAAAGTGCACATCCATGAAAGTGGAAAATTCATATGCATGGACATAAGCAGAAGGGACAAAATTGCAAAGTATGTTTCATGGTGTTGCAACCTTCTCCCTTTACATATTCATACCATTAGTGATATTTTAAAAGGGAAGAGTTTTCCCTGTGATGTTGCAACTCAGCTCTCATTTATTTTGGCACCATCACAATTAGCTACAGATGCCTGTGCTAACATATAATGAGACAAATGTGTATTTATCAATGGTGACATGTGTATAACTTTAGGAAAATAATGCCTATTATATATGAAAATTGTGCCTGTTTCCCCACATGTAGAAAATGAAAAATAGTTTTATTTCTCTCTTATATTTCAGAATTTGTCAAATGCTCTTGTAATATTTCTGTAACTTAGAGCAATATGAATCCTCCTCTGAAATCTCCATTGTTTCCCTGTGTTATTCATGACAACATCTCTCACATTCGTGTTTTAGGTATCATGTGAGCAATATAGAAATAGAAATAGCACTTAGACTTACATACTGCTTCATAGTACTTTTCAGCCCTCTCTAAGCAGTTTACAGAATCAGCATATTGCCCCAAAAAGTCTGGCTCCTCATTTTACTGACCTTGGAAGGATGGAAGGATGAGTCAACCTTGAGCCTGGTGTGATTTGATCTGCCAAACTGCTGGCAGCCAGTATTCAGCAGAAGAAGCCTGCAATACTGCACTCTAACCACTGCACCACCACAGCTCTTATATTAATACATTATCATGCTCTTAAGTCCTTGGCCGTTTTATAAGAAAACTGTGTGTTTGTTTTTTACTTCCAGGATCTGATGTAGCAAATTTTGATGGAAGGAGTTTCCTGCTTTACAGATTTAAACCCAAATCCACAACAGCCCTGAAGGATGTAATTTCTCTGAAGTTTAAAACCAGCCAAAGGGATGGGATTCTGCTACACAGAGAAGGACAGAATGGAGATCACATCACACTGGTTTTAGCTAATGGGAAACTTTCCTTACTCATCAACATAGGTACCAAATACACACTCATATTGTCCCTCTTTTAATAACATGACAAAAGAAATCTAAACTCTCATATCTTTGCCATCTCTGTTGTTTATTATAGCAGACTTAACCATTTGTTTTTCTCCTCTTGAAGGTGATGCTAAAATGTATTCTTCTGATGCCCAGATTAATATCACTCTGGGTAGCCTTTTGGATGATCAGCATTGGCATTCAGTCCTCATTGAGCATTTCAATAATCAAGTGAACTTTACAGTTGATAAACACACTCACCATTTTCATGCAAAGGGAGAATTCAATTATTTGGACCTTGATTATGAGGTGTGAAAATTATCTTTCATTTATTAGAGTTATTATCATTGTGATGTAAATGAGATTATGTGATTCAAGGATACTGTGAGGTGCGTAGTTGAGACTTCTCTGCTTTCTGTATAGAATTAACCAAATTTGATTTTGTTATGAAACACAGTTTGGAAATTATTGCTATGCAAGATTTAAAGCATGGACAATTAAAAAATACAACATTAACAGATAATTCAGCTTTATACAAATGTTCAGTTGGGGATGTTAATTTCTTCCCTGCTGAGTAAATTTGAAGGAGTTTACTTTCCTTTTTGGAATTGGTGGCAACAGAACTTCAGCCAGTTCTAACATTCCTTGATTATTTGCTAGTAAATGTGCAGTGTTAATCATTCAAGCAGGCATGGGAAGCATGAGAAAAGCTAAGGAGGAAATAGTCAAGAAATATTTTGCTATGTTTTTTGTTTTTTTTTAACTTACTTTAGGTTGTAGTGAAATAAACCTACTTACCTAAAGTAAGTTAAAAATTTACTTTAGGTTGTAGGGAAGTAAACTTTGAATCTAGGTTTCTATTTATTAAAATTGTCATCCTAATATCAATCAGTTCAAATCTTTAGTAAAAAATCAGTTCAAACCTCTAGTAAGAAAAATATTGGCTGTTTCCTGCTGCAATAGTCTAAAAGAGAAGAAGACAATTACCAGAGAGTAAAAAGAAAGAAAGTACCACTTACAATTTGCTTCAATCCAGCCTACTAAGTAGCCACAAACATATTACTCCAGTGTTCTACAGAAAAAGTTGCCCAATTATTCTCTAGACCACTGGAAGAAGGTAATTGATCACTTTGTCATTGCACTAAGGCATTTATCCTTTATCTTATCATCTTTCATCTCTGTGTAATGGTTTATAGAATCTTATGGGAAATAGAATAAATGCATTTGAGCATGAGGTAGTGATAAATATGCAGAGTTCATGTGAATTATTCAAAACACTGAGCAGCTTTCTATGTAGAATAAAACTACTCATTGCACAGGGACATTCATGACTATAACATCTGTGTGTACAGTACAGTGCAGGAGTTGCAAATCTATAAATCTTCAAATATTGTTGAAATATAACTCCCAACAGCCATTATGTATCAGGGCCAAGAGTACTGCAGCAACAGTATGGTAACATCTGGAATACCACCAGTTCTTCATTGTTGGTTCAGGCCATGAATTATAACAGGAAGAACAGGATGCCATGTATATCTTTAGCAAAAAAAAGAAAAGAAATAACAATACACATATTTGTGAAACACACATATTGGTAGTTTCATTGGTCATAAACATCACAGTACAATTTCAGGTCGACAGTTACAATGACCACATGAAGACAAAATCTTTGCATAGTACAAAACATTGATAAAATTAGGGCATCACTACATAGAATGCATGTAGATGCATAGTATATTTGCATGTATGCTGAGTGTATCTATATGTTCATAGTGTCTGTGTGTATTCTGAATTGATATTTATAGGTAGGCATTGTTCAGTTAGAAATGAGAAATATATTTATGCTCTTAAAATGACTATTAAATAATAAATAAATAAATAAATAAATTTCCCTTTTCAAAAATGAAAGCATGTTTATTTAGAGTATTTTTCATTGTCTTATTGCCTATGGAACTATACTTAATGTTACATAAGGTTACGTATAACTTAAGGTTAAGGTTACCTGCAATTTATGTTAACGCCTTTGCCAATTTGAAAAGAACTTTCAGATAAATAAATAAAAATAAATTGATGCTTAATTTATCTAAAAGGAAAATGGTGTTTTTATTCTACTGTTAGTGTTTTTGTCATCATAGTTGCCAGCAGATTGTCAGAAAATTATTTAATACTGTTATTGATTTTTATTCTCTTTCTAAGCTCAGCTTTGGAGGGATTCCAATGCCTGGAAAATCAGGGATATTACCATGGAAAAACTTTCATGGATGCTTTGAAAATATTTATTACAATGGTGTGAACATTATTGATTTGTCCAAGAGATATAAACCTCAGATCAACATAATGGTGAGAAATATTTATATGTGTTCTCTCCTGTTGTATTCTCTCTCTCCCCTCTCTCCCTCTCTTTCTCCTCACACACATATTATTTTTCCCCTTTGCCCTCACTTCATAGTAATATTCAAATTACAATCTAAGGTTTATGTATGTATTTAATGCTAAAAAGTTAATTTAAGTACAATATTGGAAATATTTTTATCATTCCTCCTTACGTCCACTTAATTGTGCCCATGAAAAACCTTTCTGGTTAACATAATATAATAACAGAGTAAGGTGCCATGGGAAAATGAAAAGGAGTATCTTTAATGTGATTAAATTAAGATCTCTGGTAGAAGCCTAATGTCTCCTTCTACCAGCTACGTCTATTTGTCTCATATTGTTCAGAGGTCCCCTTGGTTCTTGGTATAATTTTTTTTTCTGTGGGTTTCGCATACCTTTGCTACCTGTTCACTCACACATGTGCCACTTCTGAACATGTGCAATTCATATTTGATGATGTCTGGCAGGTGGGCAGAGCCTCCCACAACTGCTGCTACAAGTTCACCTTAACCGAGATGAACTGGTAGCAACCCACCACGGTTATAGAGAGTTGTGTGGCACTCAATATGTTACCTAGTTTGATAATGAAACATCTGCAAAACAAAACAAAACACCAAAGTACTGAAGATCCCATAATTTAAACACTGAGCTACAAATATTCTCATCTATCAGAAACAATGCACTTCAATCACCAATTTTAAAAGTGAAATTACCTTAGGGCTTAGGATGTATACCTTAACATTTTGGCTTTATTAACTTCAGTTCTTTGTAACTGGATTAAATTGACAATATCACTAAATATATCTGTACAAACTGTAATTCCAATTGTTAATTGTGTGAACCAGATTAAGACCAAGAGTCTAAACATAGCCCCAAAATGTTTAGAGGGGAATATGGAATAGGTAATAGTGTCAAAATATTGAAAACACTTGTTTTCCATATAAGCAGTTATATATTTACATCATGTATCTAAAACACTGTGTTCATGTGCATGATCAATAAACTACAAAAAAACTAAAACAAATAGCGACGTAATGAAAAGAAAGATTGAAAAATCTAGTTATGTAAGTATTAAATGAAAAATAAAGAATTATTTGAAAGTTTTTTGAATTTTTAGTATATGGGAGATAAACAGAATATATCCAGTTCTCATTTTAACATGACTTTATGTAATTAAACTTTTTTATTTTTTATTTATTTTTATTTTATTTATTTATTTATTTGTCTATTACATATTAGGTAATATATATAAGTATAAGCATGAATTGAGTACATAAAATGAATACAAATAAAGAGAACATTAGTACAGGGACAGTGGGCATGCTGGTGCTCTTATGCACGTCCCCTACAGACCTCTTAGGATGGGGTGAGGTCAACAGGAGGCAGTCTTAGGTTAACGTTTTGGGGGTTTTGAACTTCCTGAACTTTTCTGAAAACTAGAACAGTTATATGCCAAACCCAGCACTTTTCCTGAGACTGTGATGCAATTTGCAGCATATGATATATACAGAAATGTACATATTGGATTAAAGGGAGTATTCAGCTATTCATACGTACATGGAAAGGGTGATAAAATTGCTTGGGAGGACTATGTTTAATGAGAAAAGGACAAACTTAGAGATGTATATTGGGAAAATTGTACCTAAACATATAGCTACATTTATCTGTATCTATATCATCTATCTCTGTATCTACATTAAGTTCAAAAATTTAGTCCTCTGTTTTTGTAAACAATATAGGTTATCAACCTTATACTCTTCACACACCTAATATACCCACGGAGGCAGCGGTGCGTTGCTCCCCATTCAGCCCAGTTTGCATGATCTGGTAGCGGTGATGATAAAGTATAAGCAAACCAGTTCTCTAGGACCGGAAGCTGGGCCCACCTACCTGCCCTGGCACTATTTCTACCTATAGTTTATCCTTTTTAGCCCAGCTGATATCTGCGGCAGAGTGGAATGCAATGCTTCAGCTGTTCTAAAATTGTAATGCGCTACAAGCACAAGTTTGGTGTGTGTGCATGCGAGCAAAGCAAGTGCATGAAGAGAACTGGTAATAACACCAGTTGGAACCCACCGCTGCACAAAGGGATTTCCAAATTATTTAAACCAATCGTGTGTTGACTAGATGCTTGTTCTGTATTTTCATCAGTACAGACTGATTAAGCTCTCAAATGGATGACATTATCTATTTCAAATGCTACTTTTCATCGCTACCTTTCCCTGAAGCAGCTGAACAATATATAATTGCTATCCGTAATTTCTGACCATAGCAACAGACAAACTAACCTTGGCTAATCCTCTCCATTTCTGCATTGGACTAATGTTTATCTTGTTTCTTTTGTTTCCAGGGAAATGTATCTTTTTCTTGTTCTGAGGCTCCAATTATTCCTGTCACCTTTCTGAACCCCAATAGCTATTTAGCATTGCCTGGAACAGCAGGACTAGATGCAATTTCAGTCAGTTTTCATTTCCGCACCTGGAACAATGAAGGACTGCTGCTATCAAATAAACTATATCAGACTTCAGGTGGCCTCCTTATGTATCTAAGTGATGGGAAAGTTAAGCTGAGCTTCTACAAACCTGGAAAGGCACAAAGTGACATCACTGCAGGTGAAGCAAAAAGCAGAAGAAAGCAATTTCTGAAATAAATCTGGGACTAAGCAGCAGAATTTAGATGACAGCATTTTTTGTGTTTCATCTTTTAAGTGAGAAAAACATGCTTCATACCAGTTTTCTCCAGTCTAAATGGGGAAATATCAGAATTCTCCAGTTGGCATGGCAGTCAATAGGAGTCCTCACACTCTGACCTTAAAGAAGCTGAAAAGTTTGAAGAACACCAGTTATAGCCTCCTACAGAGCTCAACTTCATATGTTGTTCAGCTGAAATAATTTGAATAAAGGAATATATGATAATGGAATATATGATGGAGTACATGGAGAGTTTACTGCCCAATACAGAATATTTATTACAAAGTACCTGTCTGGTTCTCTAGAAGATAGAGTTCTGGACCCAATAAAACCCTGTATAAAGTAAAGATTGTATAGACCATGGGTCTCCAACCTTGGCAACTTTAAGCCTGGAGGACTTAAACTCCAGGCTTAAACTCCAAGAATTCCCTTCTTTTATCAGAAATCTAAACCTCTGTGCCTAAATACATGAATTACAGAATCTGTATGATAGCAGAGATTGACAGCATAAATTTGGGCATAATTCTAAGTAATTCTTAGAGTTGCCTTAAGATTATATTTGGGGTCAGGTTATGCTGTGCTTTCCAGATAAAATGGTTAGGGCATAACCGAATGTGTATTTTCCACCGGATACCGAATACGGATATTGTAGGTGACTATTTGCGGATTCTGAATCTGGATATGGATGTTGTATGTATAATGCATTTGTCTAAATCCCACCAGCGCTGCTTCCTCCTCCTTCTCCTCCTCCCTCCTCCCTCTTCCGGCAGGAAAGCTGCCCTACCTTCCCGGCTCCCTGCCTTCCGAAGAAGCACCTGGTCGAAGGGCTCCACCAGGTCGTCCACTCACTGGGCCCCCCTGTGGAGCGTGGTGGGTGCCCTGGGCCTGCTTCAGATCTGGAGCACCTACTGCGGCCTTGCAC
>JANHFP010007963.1:36439-48588 GCA_032468135.1 Calamaria suluensis | reverse complement strand
ATTTGAGTTTCATCTTCAGGATCTGGCCTTCTAAAGAGCAGTCAGGGTTGATCTCTTCTAGGACTGACCGGTTTGATTGCCTTGCAGTCCAAGGGACTCACTGGAGTCTTCTCCAGCAGCATAGTTGAAAGCCCTCAATCCTTTGGTGCTCAACCTTTCTTATAGGGTCATTTTATCCATGGATGAAATATTTTTCATATTTTGTTTAAAATTCTAGAGTAGACTTATCCATGCTTATATATGGTATTTATAAAGAAATTAAAATGAATTTGTTACAGTGACAGAAGAATGCAGACATAGCAAAATTCTTCCTAAAATGTTTTCAAGATTTCTTCATTCAGTCTTATATTATTGCTTCATTTTCACCAACTTTGGTACTCAAACCTGTAATACACAGTGCATTAAAAAGAGTGGCAGAAATAGTAAAAGAAAGATGAGCCACCTTGCCATTGAAGGTGACTTCACAATATCCTCAGTGAAGGAGACACACTGCTACCCCCTATTCATGGAGTTCTACAATAGTTTCTAGGCCAGGAGTCTCCAACCTTAGCAACTTTAAGACTTGTGGACTTCAACTCCCAGAATTCTGGCTGAGGAATTCTAGGAATTGAAGTCCAGAAATCTTAAAGTTTCCAAGGTTGGAGACCCCTGGTCTAAACCATATTGTGGAACAATAGCTTTTGTTCAATGATCTTATCTTGACCATAGGTATTCTCATATGTTTTTTGTACAAATTCTAAATATTCTGTTACAGGGACAGGGTGGGCAGGAATATGGTCTTAAATTTATCAGCATACTTTTCACACACAAAAAATGTTGCTAAGATTACTCAATTATTTCTCAATCCTTCACATACTTCTTTTTCCTGTAAAACCTGTGTTGTTTCTTTGTTCATCTTACAACTTAAACCGGAGTAAGAAACCAATGCTACGTAGGTCAGGACTACTTTTATTGTAACAGGCATAGAACAGAATGTTGTAAGTCTGAATGTGCCTCTCCCTTCCCACCCTTTATCTTTGTGTGAACTAGAGAAGGGCCTCCCTGAGATGATTTCTCAAATTAGTTTCTTGGAATGGGCTCAACTCCCACTTACGTGACCTCTGCCTTAGTAATGGTTCTTTACCTTGCCCTCCAAGGCTGTTGCCAATGTTCTCTGTATCATCTTACATGTGTGTGCTTGTGAGAAGCTGCTAAAAACAAGAAGAAAACTAATGGTGCTTGTTATTACAGTATTCTAGCCACTCTGCAGAATCTCATGAAGGGATTTCTGCTAATCAGTTAGCTCATAACTATAACCGAAGAAGCCAGAAATTGAATGTGTGACTTATCTATCTACATGCAAAGCATTTATTTATCATAGTACCCTGTATCTTCATCATGATGCTAGCCAGCTCCAACCTGGAATAATCACAGGCGATGCTGGCTGAGATTTCTAGAAGTTGCTTCCAGTGGTGAAATCTGAACTAGTTTACTAATGGTTCTCTGGCTGCGCATGCGCTCGCACACCAAATGTGGGCTGTGTGTGCATGCTCAGTGCACACCAAACATGAGCTGCACCCTGGAGAACCAGTAGTAAAGAAAAATGCTGAAAAGGTTTTTTAAAAAGTTCCGATGATCGCACATCGCTCAGCTGATCATGGGGGAAAAAATGTTAACATTTTTTTTCTACTGGTTCGAGTGAACCAACTCGAATCGGTAGCATTTAACCTCTGGTTGCTTCCCAGCACAAATGGAAGTTACCGGACCAGAGAATGTACTACTTTTTCCTCCATCCCATAAAAATACGGCCCTGGATACATGGCAAATCACTCAGTTTTCCTGACATTTAATGTTTTTAAAATAAAAATAATAGCTTCCCTATTGAAAGCAAACAAAAAAAAAATCCCGCCTCTGCTTTCACATTGTTTCTAAGACTATCACACAGCCGTTTTGTGAGCACATTCATTCTCCAAATTCTAAATATACTTTAAGTATCTAAAGACTGCTAATCCCTGCCTTTTGGCAAATATGTACAGTAGATAGGAGGCTATAAGCATGGGTGTGATCCCCGTCATGAGTATCTGAACAAACGCTTTTCCTAGTCCCTCTCTTCAAGTGCTTTCAGGAACACTCCAGCCCCATCTAAATATGACCTAACTTTTTCCAATCATGCTGGGGCTGCATAGTTCATACTGAAAGAATATTCCTTCTGTAATAGTTAAACAAGGCTCTTCGTTAACAAGTGGTTTAAGGCTGTAGATACTCCAGGACACATTGAGAGACAAAAGGTTCCTTTTGATCATTTTTCTTTGGGCAAAATTTGGTGAACATCAGTTGCCCAAGGTAACTGTAATGAAATATAGAATAATGAATGTTGTATTTGCTGAGGCAGAGATTAGCTTTCCCCATTTTTAAAACAAGCTTTTCCCTCCAAGTTCTTTCAGCAGTGGAAAATGAGTTCAACATCTGTTTTTTGTTTGTTTGCTTCAGCTTTTGCCTTTCGGAAAATGCTCCTTTTCCAGAAAACTTTGCCTATGTTATTTTATCCCTGGTTCTGTCTTTTATCCCTTGGCTTATTATTAAGCAGCTGCTGTATTTGCTTTGAAGTGCTAACGTATCTTCCTATTGCTAAAATTAAATATTTCTGGATTGCACTTTCACTAAAGCTAAATGGATGCGATGCATTTCCTTCCTCCACCAGGATCACTGACATTCAGTCAACAAAAACAGTATGTGTATGGCTATGGATTAGGGATACGAAAATTTGGTTCTGTTTTGAATCAACTCTTTACAGAAAAAAAAATCATTCAATATTAAGCAATGGTTATTACTCAATCAAGAACTACCTACAATAAACCATTAATCAAGGACTACCTGCTATAAACCAGATTTTGTTCTCTTTAAGTGTTATAACTTAATATTTCTTCTGAATGTTGTAGTACTGTAAACATTCACTATTTTAGAAAGAGCAAGAATATAGTCCTGAGCACTTATTTTGTACATGTCCTACTAGGTTTCCAAAGTATTAAAGGACAAGCTTTGTGTGTTATAGTATTTGTATTAAAGAGGAATAGACCATTTTGCTACTACAGATAGCCCTGAACATACAACCATTCATTTAGTGACAGTTCAAAGTTACAACGGCAGTGAAAAAAGTGGCTTATGACTGTTCACATTTATGTCTGTTGCAGCATCTTCATCGTCATGCGATTAAAATTTGAACGCTTGGCAGCTGACATGTATTTATGATGGTTACAGTGCCCCAGGGTCATGTGGCTACATTTTGTGACGTTCTGACAAGCAAAGTCAGTAAAGAAGCCAGATTCATTGAACAATGGTGGCAAGATAGGTCATAAAAATGGGACAAAACTCACTTAAAACTGTCTTGCTGTGAGGACTACCTGTATTACTGAACATCTGCCACAGAAAACACATGAAATGATAAGTCTGCCCTCACAGTTAACAATACTATAGAAATAAAGACCCATTCCCAAATTTCTCCAAAAAACCTAGTGGAAAAATACTGAAATCCACTCCTTGCAACTTGGCACTGCTGACTTTTCATTGGAGTTTTTCACCTCTCCTTAAAATATGAAATGATACGTTGCCGACCTTCTCAAAGAAAGGGAAAATGTGTAGCTGATACTATTATTTGTCAGCTTTGGAAGCCACATTAGGCAGGAAGCTTCAAGCTTCTACTTTCTGATGTGTGGGAAAGTAGGAGGGGGGATGGAGTAGAGAGGTTGGTTTTAGACACAACACAAATTCTTTCATCGGTCAAGGTCATGTCAAGAAGCATCTAGAGAAGGAGTGATGGGGTGATGCCTTAAAATGGGACGGATGGCGATTGGAGAATCTGATTGACCTGATGGGAGGAGGATGGGGTTTTGGAAGTTTAATTTATTGATTGAAAACCAAAACTGTTAGATTCTGTTCTCCTAAACTGTGCCAGTATACCTATTCTAATAAATAAAGCTTTGACAAATGCTTACCTCTGAGTTTTTAATTGGAGGAAGAGGTTTTCTGGAATTGGACTTCCACTATTATACTGAAGAAAGAATAATGTCAATTTCCCAGATATATTTTGTGTATATCCATGAATAAGGAAGAAACCATGAATCTCATCAAATCCAGGGAATTAGCAGAATGCCCAGATCTGATTCCAGCACAAACCAGATTACTCCCTAATTATATAGCCATGCTAAATATATTACTATAAAAGTAAAATACAAGATTAAGCATCCTAAGTTCTGTTGTATATCAGTCAAAATGCATGCATATGGCCTTTCATTTTAATGTATCTAAAGACATGAACAGGATCCCAATTAATGCATTTAGATTCTGAAAAATGAAAAGGAAGCAGCTGGAGGAGAGATAGAAAGAGAATTAAATCCCTTCAATTTACGAGCTTGTGGTGACAGTAGTCAAGATAGATGCTTTGTAAGAGAATATGAGATCCAGCTGCTACCAAATATAATGTTAAATTTATGCATTTTGCTTTGGAAACACAGAAGATTGGATTTTCTTCTACTAGATATGAAAAAGACTGAAGTTCAGCAAGAATTTTAAGTCTGTCTGTAACTTTTGGACTAGTTACAAAGGATGCAGAGTGATCGCTAATATTCTGACTCCTTCCCACAGGTAGATGAGCCATCTACAGGGTGCATTTCAATCAACTTCCTGGAGTATAAATCTACTCCAAAGATTATTATTTTTCAGAAGAGAATGAAATAATAATGTACATTATTCTCTCAATTTCTTTAAAGGATCGGTTGTCAATGATCTTGCATAATAACACCTGTGATGCTGACCAGCATCCTTAATGATTATGGATATTCAAAGATGGAGAAATTATAGCCCTTAATATCACTGAAAGATTCCTCACCAATATTTCTCAGAACTTGATATTAACTGGGATTTTTGGAAATTGAATTTCAGAAGCATCTGGAAAGTTCACAGATTTTCCATCCGTGATTTTGCTTATCAAGTAAGGTAGACCGTAATAGAAATGTCAAAAGTAAATATCTTTTCTTCTCATCAAGAGCACAGTAACTATGGTACATTGACAAAACAACACTAAGACACAAATATATATATTTTTAATAAAAACTCCAGTTTAATCTCATGGTTGAGACTTGGCAAAATTTCCACATGATGTAAGCACTAAAATAGAGGAGCAGCACTCCATGGAACAATACTCATCATGATGATTAAATGAAATTCAACGCATTCATACAAAGCTCACATTAATGGACTTGGCTTCTCCCTTTCAAATTGAAAGCAATAAGAAAAACTGATTCATAGTTTCTTCAGGGAGGGGCAGAAGCAGGGGCAGGAAGGAACAGGGTTTTATCCTCAATTTAATTTATTTTATTTTAATAAAGTTATCAGAAACAAATCTTAGAAAAAGAATACTTGTATCTTAAAGAATTACAGTTAAAATGTTATAAGCAATTTAACATATCATACAGCGTTTTTCATATACAGGAAAGATGCACAGCTTGAGACTTTGCAGCCATAGAGGCACCCTGAATGCTTTGACTACAGTGGATGTGTCCCTTCAAAAGTTGCCAACAAGTTGTAATTATTGCTATGAAAGAAGGGAGAAAACTAAAAAAAAATGCATGGGAACATTTTTCCATTTAACACATGTAAGGAAAAACCCAACCCATTAACTGAATTCACTTTTGAATGAAATGAAATCAATTTTATTGTATTTTATCCTTGATCCGACTTCTGGAGTGTTGTTCTCAGCATGCCACTGAAAAACCAAGTGCAGCCCTAGCCTTTTCCTCCACCCCCAACCGTCCGTCCTCCAGTTAGACCTCTTTTAAAGAACACAATGGAAGAAGAATCCCATCCATTTTAAAGATTTTCCCATGATTTTCCCAATCTCAACTGAAATTGTGTATGTTTGCACCCAAGAATTGAAACTGACAAGAAATTGAAGCAAAACAGTGCAAAGTGATGTATAGGCACTTAATCATATCTCTCATCTCATAAAACAATTCTTCACCACCATCACCCCAGGGACCATTGCCATGAAATAATTGGAAGATTTACTTTTTTCTTTTCTTTTTTTTTGGGAGTGAGATCTGTTTCAGATAAGCTTAGCAATTGTTGGTAAGGTCCTGTGTTGATATGAAGAACAATTGCAGGAAAAAGGATCAGGAAGGACACACTCCATGTTTAGGGGACAGAGCAGCTGATGATCTTTCCCTATCAAAAGGGTGGGAGACCTACACAAGAGGAGCTTGCAACAAAGCCTCTTTTCTAAACACCGGCTTTGTCCAAATTCAGAGATGCACTGCTATTTAGAGACAGCTTCTTAGGTCTTAAATATGCTGTATTTTAATACATTCCTACAGCACACTTTTAGAAAAGACATCTGTCACTTGGAAAATAGTCAATATACCTTGCTTAAAGCAAATCCTAGGCATTACTTAAGCAAAAGAACAAACCATCCCACTGATAACTACTGCAAATCTTTCTTTCTCTCTAGATACCATTCAATGAGCAAGTAAATTATTTTTGTTATCCCATAAATGGTATAATGTACTGACAACTTTTCTTCTAATTCAGCACTCTACTTCACTCCATTCTTTCTTCCACCAAAAATGAAAGAAACCTATTCTTTCTTCCACCAAAAATGACAATCCACGGTGCCCTTCCTTCTGTCCTTGGGCATTATAGGACAAGTGGGGGGGACTTCGTTTTTTCTTTCCCTTCTTTGCCAACTCTTATAACAGAGGTCTTCAAACTTGGCAGCTTTAAGACTTGTGGATTTCAACTCCAGAATTCTCCAGCAAGCATAGCTGTACCTGTAGCTTTCAGTTACCTCAGAGGTCTTCAAACTGGACAGCTTTAAGACTTGTGGACTTCAACTCCCATAATTCTCCAGCAAGCATAGCATCACTAGCATATCATAGCAGGCTGGAGAATTCTGGGAGCTAAAGTCCACAAGTCTTAAAGTTGCCATATTTGAAGACCTCTGTTTTATAAGCAGCATAACAAGCCTTGACCAAATCTGAGGATGCAAAAAGCAGAACCTCTTGTTCCATGTTTCCAAAAATGGAGAAACTGATTTATTCTCAAAATGAATCTTATAAACAGAATTTATTCTGTTTATTATTTATTAGCAGAATTTATCTTCAATTAAATTCTATTCAATGAAAATCAGGGGTTTTTTTTTGTTAATAACAATGTGCAAATAAAGACCATTACTGGTGTCACCCATTACTCTGTTATAAGCAGAAAACCACAATGTTTTCGAACTGCCAATCGTCTTTCACTATTATTTCAAATTGCCTTACATAAATTTTATTGAAAAGTAAAAAGAGGAAACGAGGATTTATAATAGACTTCAAAAGTAAGAGGTGCTCAGTTTGTTAAGTGAAGCAACTTATTCGCAAAATCAAAGGAATTCTTGGTAGAAGTACATGCATATGTGTCAAAATAAGTATTAGTGAAATTACAATATATGCCATTTCAGTATCTTGTATGCATACCAAAGTCACTTGTCTACATATTTTCTATCCTAGCTCTAAAGTCCAACTGGGTTTTGTGAATATGTCAGTCTAGACTATGATATTGAGAGTCAATGAGAAAATAAAACCTAACACATGTAAGTCCTTCTTGATAGATCTTCAGACCCCCCCAATTCTGATTTAATAACTTGCAACCAGACATTTGGGCTGGAATTTATTTGCTAATTGAAATGTATTTTGTACTACTTATTAATGCAAGTTGGGTAGCAACTTAAATTCAATCTCATTTGCAAAGCAGCCACAGTGCGGCCGGGGTAGAGAAAAGCATATTAAGATGTCTTCAATAAACATCAGTACACTATAATGTTCTAATAAATGGATTGAAGCTTATTATGACTGCCCTATCACTCCATTTAGCAGCCAGCAAAAGTGACACTGCTTCAGACATATCAAATTAGTGCTTTTGGAGGAGGATGAAAATAACCTGGAGCGGGTTCAATCCCATCTATTGCATCACTAAACCGTCTAATCTTTGACAGAGCAGATATTTGTATGACTATTTGTACAATCTTCTATATTAAAGTCCATCAACCGTTTAGAGAAATGTAAGATATAATTGGTATTTTTAATAATAATAGCTTATCAAAATATGTTTCACTCAAACGTATCAGCATCCCTCTCTCACCACTTATTTGAGTGCCCAGCATTCACATTATTCTTTTGACAATGCTCCTTGTAGGTCTGAATGTAGATGCATGGAGCAGGTCTGCTGTTCTTAATACGTGCTTGGACTGAAATCCCCAATACTTAGCATTTCAACATTATAGGAAGGCAATAAGCAAGATCATGGAAAGGAACATTAGCTGAGATGATTTGTATCTGTTGGTGGGAAGCAGAAGCACGAGAATGTCCTATAAAGGAAGACATTTCTAGACAACTTTTAACTCTGCCTTTCCTTGCAGTAAAATGTTGCTTTCACCTGTGGAATAATTTCATCTATTAAATGTGACAAAGTATAAAATTAAAGATTGTTGAAACCAACAGTTACTTCTTTAGTAATAAGCATTTAGCAAAATAGCATCTTATTCATAGTTCTCAGTGTTACCAGTATATCTCATCCACCAGGGAAGAGAAATTGAAAGACATTATTCTATCTGACGCCCACTTCTTCCATCCAGGATTACAGACCTCCTCTGTGGTTGGTAAAAGCAACTGGTAGATGTCTCTAGTCTTTGGCCATTCTTTGGAATAGTCATCTTGTTACGAAGAGTGACACCCTCTGGGGCTGTTCCTAATAAGTCATTCAAAATTGGACTTGGGGAAGGGGTCTCCGTAGGGCTTCTTATAGGAGATAACAATACTCTAGAGTCTGCAGAAGAGGGATGGTCCATGATAGGAAAGGGAGGACTAAATAGAATAAGGCTCTGAGGTCTTCCTGGTCTAGATCTGTAAGAAGGCTTCAAAACCCCAGATGGCCTCTCCATTTTTGAGGACTGTGGAGTATCTCCAGTAGTTTCTCCTTCAGAGGTTCTCTTTCGCCGAAGAACTGGTGCATCCTGAGTAGTATTATGACTGGGGAAAGATGGTTCGGCTTTCCTAGCCGCAGCTGAATCTAAAAGGAGTGTACTGTTGTTTTCTTTTCCCATCCCATCGAGTGGTGGATTCTTTGGGAGTTGCAGCTGACCCTGAGAATTTTGAATTGGCTTGATTAAACTTGGCTTGGCTTCTGTTTCTTTATTCTCTGATGCCACTGAGATCCTGCAGTTGGGATTTTGTGCCTGCAAAGGCTGGGGAACTTGGGTATATTGAATCTTTGGTGGGACTACTGGCACAGCTCGAGCCTGACACATCTTAACCATGAAAGATGTTCTTACTGCTGAGACGCTTACAGGGGCAGAATTACGACGACCAGTGGTAGCATGAGCCATCATGATGTATTCTAAGTCTAAGTCTTGAGGATCAAAGTGTGACCCCCAAAGGTCAGCTTTATTTTCACTTGGGCAAGAAACAGGGAGGGATGGTGCAGAATCACTAGACTTAGCTTCTTTCTGCCCGCAGAGGAAGTGCCTGGGTGAAGAGGAGAAAGGCAGGTTGTCAAAATTAAAAAGGCTGGCGAGTGGAAGGACAGAATCCAGGTTGAGAGAAGAGGGCCTTGGCTTTCCTTTACATGGAGTATCTTCACCTTTATTGATCTGCAGCTCTTTAGTACAGCATGGTCCTTTCATAACAGGAACTCCAGGTCTGTCATTCTGTTGAATATTAGTTGCCTGCTTTCCTGTGCAGTTTGAATTCAATAGATTGACCTCAGTATTAAATTGTGACAAAGGAGAATCTAGCTTCACGTTTCCTTGATTTTTTTCCTCTTTAGGCGCTTCCTTCTTAACCAATGCCTTACAGGCAACACTAGGCAATCCTTGAAGACCAGAAGGCAACTCCATTGCTTCATGACTGAGGTTTTTCATGTTTGTTTCGTGTGAGTTTGAAGTTTCCTTTAAACAATTCAGCCAGGCTTCAGCTTTCTGAAAACTTTCTTTCCACTGCCCTGGTGAATATTCCTTCATTCCTTGTTCTAGGTCACCACAAAGCTGTTCCTCATGTGCATTAGTTAAAGGTATTTCTACAGTCCAATGAGCTTTCAAAAAATCTTTACTGTCTAAGGAAAAGCTACGACTGAAACATGGTTTCTTGAAATGGCTTTGGGCAAATCTTTGGTTCTGTGGTTGGAACTCCTGCAGTGCCTTCCCTTGAGTTTCTTTCAAGGTAGGAGAATGAAGGGGACTGGTGACCCACTGATGATCTTCCCATGGCTCTAGCAATTCTAAACTATGGACATGGTCATTCCATGTATCCTCCTCCTGTTGCTTAGTAGAATTTTGATCCTTTGTTCTGCCCTCTTTGAGCCAGGGGACTTCAGCTCTACACTGAATCTTTGAATTGGCCAGATCCCTCTCTGAATATGTGTCTAACTGGGGTGTAATTTCAACTTTTTTCTCTCTTTGAAGAAGCCAATTCTTACTTTCACATTCTGGCTGATCTGAATTGTTTTCTTTGGAATATGATGACTTATCTGTTGAAAAAGCTGTGTTTTCTTTTAGTTCTGATGGAAACTTCCAACTTGGGGGTTGAGATGGGAGGTCATATTTTGTGTTACCATCTTGTGGACAATTTTTTGAGCATGGAATATTTTGCATCTTCACTGGGGTGAAGGAAATGCCACTCTGCTTTCTGAATGGCTCAGAGTTGCAAATTTGTACATCTTTTGATTCTTTGGAAAGAATGTCAGCTATAGCCAATGGATCTCCAATTAGGTTTTTCTCTCTGTAGGGAGTTGGTAGCAGAAGAGGACTACACACTAAACTCTTTGCTTC
This sequence comes from Calamaria suluensis, assembly GCA_032468135.1. Taxonomy (NCBI): domain Eukaryota; kingdom Metazoa; phylum Chordata; class Lepidosauria; order Squamata; family Calamariidae; genus Calamaria; species Calamaria suluensis. The sequence goes on along the minus strand of JANHFP010007963.1, from coordinate 37,754 downwards.
TGGAGATGCAACAGATGCAAGACTTGGCTTAAACTCCTGTTGTTGTTGTTGTTGTTCATCTGTCTTTAGAGCCCTTCCAATACACAAAACCTCCTCCTCAGACTCAACAATTTTCAGCTCTTGTTGAATATCTGGCCATAGTGGTTTCATCACATTGTTGGAATGATCATCAACCACCTGAAAAAGATAAAACAGCTGGATCACATAACAATTTTTTATAAGTTGTAGCCCTTTTTAAAATCAGCTACATAAAAGTTGTAGAATAACAGCTAACCATATATTCTATTGAAAGAATGAAAAATTATTATATTATCCTTTTCCATTAAAAACCATATACATTCAAATTATATTAAATAAATAATGCTAAAATGAAAATTTCCTCCATTTAAGACAGAAATCTTGCCATTTGTCCATACTACTTTGTTGGAAACCAAATGAAGCACTATTTGAAAACTATGATACAATGGGAATCAACCAGCAAGTAATAAACTATTTCAATCAACTATAATATTTTCAGTGGATTTGGATTTATATCATTGAAAACTCCATAATGGCTCAAGGTCTATGTGAAGATCAAGTTTGACTATCATAATGCCAAAAGTTAGTAAAACCTGACACCCTAACATAGTTCATATTTTGATAAGTATGAAAGTAGAAATAGGCTAAGAACATATAAATGAGACTTTTTTGAACAAGTCAAAAATATATTTTTATTCCAGCATTCTGTTATGCATCCTGATGCATCCAGGAAGCTCACATATATGACAGTGGGAAAACAACTATTTTCAACTGTAGTTCTCTAGCAGTTGAATGCTTTAAGAGTGTCTGAAAAAAATATACTGCCAACAAAAGTAGTAATTACAGATAATTACTGATAGCTCCATGAATTGGCTATCCCCTTTTAAAACTGCTTATATTGATTGCCAACATCATATATTTTTTTTCCTTTCTAGCATTTTTCCACAGGGAAAATGCTACCTTTATACTTTTATTTATACTAATTCTACTTTTATTCAGTTCAACTGAGTGTTGATCCATTGGTTGCAATAAAAATGACTAAGTTGTCACCTGTGGTTGACATTGTGGGTTGAGAGAAAGTGACTGGCCCAAAATCATCCTTCTCACTTTCTTGGTTTCAAGCCTGGCCTTTGAGTCACTAGACTAAAGAATTGAGGCATTATAAATAAACTAGACTAAAGCTAGAGAAAAGAAATCCAAGTTCTTTTTCACTCATTGCTTACTGATAACTCCCAGTCTTGCTTCCTTTAAGTCAAAATGCCCACAAATATTTTTTCCTTCTCCTTTGCCATTGGCA
>JANHFP010007952.1:30156-41354 GCA_032468135.1 Calamaria suluensis | reverse complement strand
TAATAATAATAATAATTTCTAACTTAAAAACCCCAAAATTTTAAATTTAAACATAAAACCCCTCCCTGCCTTGTACCAAGGAAAGAAGAGTGTCAGAAGAAAATGTAACGTTTAATTCAACTACATATGCTAGTTTTGTGGCCGCTCAGGAAACAGTCTGGCGTGGGAAGGGTTTTTGTGGCTCTGGTTACTCAGGTCCAGTCTGAGCCACCAGCTGAGACATTTCAACACCAGAATTCTGTGGGAAACTGATCCAAATGGCTCTTTGAGTGTTTAAGATTGCTGAGCCTTGCACTATAGCAATAGCATGTGTACTAATATACTGCTTCACAGTGCTTTTCAGCCCTCTCTAAGACATTTACAGAGTCAGCATATTGCCCCCAACAATCTGGATCCTCATTTTACCAACCTCACAAGGGCGGAAGGCTTAGTCAACCTTGAGGCGGTCAGAATCGAACTCCTGGCAATTGGTAGAATTAGCCTGCAATACTGCATCCAATTCCCCTTAGACATTTTTATAACAAAATAAGATAAATATGCCCTTCAACAAGCTCAATTCCTCATTACTTCATGAACACACACCTCTTTTCTTCAGTTGTCGTTGCTGTCTTCCAAGATTGATTGATTATTTTTTTAAAAGATTTGTATGGTCGTCCATCTTAGAAACAACTCTGGGTGGCCGACAACAGTAAAACCAGTAACCATAAAATCATAAACTGTCAAACCCCCGACCCCCTAAAACTAAAAACTGCTGTGTCAATTATCCTTTTAGAACAGGGGTCTCCAACCTTGGCCACTTTAAGACTTGTGGATGTCAACTCCCATACTTCCTCAGCCAGCAAAGCTCACAGAATTCCTTAGGCAGCAAAGCAAAGCTGGCTGAAGAACTCTGGGAGTTGAAGTCCACAAGTCTTAAAGTGGCCAAGGTTGGAGACCCCTGTTCCTTCACAACCAGCTCTAGATATCCCAATTTTATCCTGTGCTGGCATGAAAAGCCATGTCTTGATGGTCTTCTGGAAGGCTGAAAGGTTTTCTGGGACCCTACCAAATCATCAAGGGGAGGCTATTCCATGATGCATATGTATAAGGATATTCCCATGGAAAAGACATGCAACAGAGGTTCCACTAGGAGGCAATATTTCAGGGAAGGGACTTGGAGCTTGCCATTTGGGCTTACAAGGTGATAGCCAACAATTATTAGCTTTTCAGTCTAGCCTGCTGCCCTGTTATTCCCGGCTAATCTCCCTCCAATTGTTACTCGGGTCCAGTCTGAGCCACCAGCTGACACATTTCAAAACCAGAATTCTTTATAAAAATGGTAAGGATCATTCTTCTGGCCCCTGAAAGAGCTAACAATAACTAATGTAACTTGCAAAACTTTTTCTTCAGAAACCTGCATTTCGATACTATTCCAAAAGAGGTGATTTTTACAGAATGGCCCTCAAGCACGTAAGTGTTTAACTGCAGGATGATTTTCTTTTTTTTAATCGAACGATGTGGTTGGAAAATCACAGCTCTGGTTATCCTACACCAATTTTTTTCCTCTGCCTGATGCTTTCTAGATGTACTGCAACAACAATTCCCCAAACCTCCAGGAAGCTGCGCTTGCTTATTACTTTTCTGCAAGCATCAGCTCAGGTTTTGCTAGAACATGACTACATTCCAGCTGTACCATCATGTGCAATGGTGCATTGTGGCACATGAAATGCATTCATGTTCCTGTAATTTTCACTGGGACTAACATGGCCTTGTATGTTAATTTTATTATTGTAATAGAATGATGTGGAACAATGTAGTTGAGGCTGTTTACAGAACCTCTCAGCACAATGCTAGTGAACTTAAATTCAGCAGTGAGAAACTAATTAAGCCTGCGCTGGTTAAAGGGAAAGCTAAATTAAAATCAGTTTAAAAGACATATCTTTATTTGAAATGTTGACCTAGCTGGAGAACCTGATGTACAAGGAGAACTTTGAAAGGTGACGGGAAATAATAATCCTTGTTTTTAAATATAAAAATCAACCATCAAAAAGCATTGGTTCTCTTTCTTTTTTTTTAATCAAGTCAGTCACATGAAATGAAAATAGTTAGAATTAATGTATGTCAGCCCAAAGGAATCCCAAATTCAAATTTGCAAGCAGATTGGAAGTAATACCTGAAGGTATGACCTTGTAATGAAACTGGAAATGTTAGATGAACTAGATGGGTTCAAGTCAGTAGTGGGTTGCAACCAGTGTTACCACCGGTTTGCTTCTTGCATGAGCTTTGTGTGCAGTTTTTTGTGTGTGTACTTCCTTTGTTCACACACACATCAAACTTGTGTTCCGCACAAGTGCATTACATTTCAGAACAGCTGAAATGTAGCAATCCGCTGTGCTGCACCTATCAGCTGGGCTAAAAACTAACAAATACAGATAGGTATAGTGTAGGAGGGGGCAGGAGAGCCCAGCTCATGGTCAGAGTGAATCACAATGTTTGCAGAGCTGGGGTGGGCGTGGCTGTGTGTGACACATCTGGCTGCAGGCCACCAGTTTGACACCCCTGTCTATGTGATTAAGTTGCAATTTGCATCTCTGTATGCAATGTGTAGGAACACAGTGGCTTAGGGGGTAAGACAGCTGAGCTTGTCAATCGGAAGGTCGGCAGTTCAATGGTTCGAATCACTAGTGCTGTGTAATGGGGTGAGCTCCTGTTACTTGTCCCAGCTTCTGCCAACCTAGCAGTTTCAAAAGCACATAAAAATGCAAGTAGAAAAAACCTTTGGTGGGAAGCATTCTGTACACCTTTGCCATTTAATCATGCTGGCCACATGACCACAGAGACGTCTTCGGACAGTGCTGGCTCTTCGGCTTTGAAACGGAGATGAGCACAGCCCCCTATAGCCAGAAACGACTAACACATATGTGCGAGGAAAACCTTTACTCTTTAGTGCAGGGATCCCAACCCCTTGTCTGCAGTCCATTACTGGTCTGCAGCATGTGGGGAACTGGCCTGTAGTGGGCAAGGGCATGAAGCTTTGTTTATGCAAGCATCGGGCATGTGTGCAAAACTATATCCTCCTTCCCAGAAAAGCTGGGGTCTGCTGCTTTAGTATATTAGTTAAATGTTTCTAGCTCTGCTGTAGATCACCAGAATTGCTTGTTTATGAGATGGGTGGTTAAATAAATAAAACACACAGAAAGAAGGTTGTTTACACATTTTTTATCAATGTTCATTTTGATACATGCATGATTGTATGCAAGTTTGCTCTCAAGTTTATATGAAATATTTCCATAATTTAGTGTAATATTTTATTACTTTTTGCAAACCACCAAGAGTTCAATTCCTTACGCAGCTCAAATTTGACTCAGTCTTCTATCTTTCCGAGGTCGGTAAAATGAGGACCCAGATTGTTGAGGGTAATATACTGACTCTGTAAACATTTTTTTTTCTGATTAGAGTCATAGATTTTAAAGAATTGAGACTTTAGGGTGGAATTCCTTTAACCTCAAATATTTATTTTACAATATGTGAATTCCATACATTAAAATGAGTAAAAAAAAATTTTAAACTTGCATCAATCTTGTTCTGCTTTAGGAAAATTCACTGTATCTTTGGGAACCAGTTGTTAGAATGCCGTATTGTGGGCTAACTCTGCCCACCACTAAGATTTCAATTCCTGATGCAGCTCAAAGTTGTCAGTCTTCTATCCTTCTGGGGTCGGTAAAATGAGGACCCAGTTTGTTGAGGGTAATATACTGACTCTGTAAACCTCTTAGAGAGCTAGGGAGCAGTATGCATGGTAAGTCTACTGTAGGTGCTATTGCTATCTTTGACAAACATTATTGTGTATAGAATTGCTTTCAATAGTCAATCATATGGGAAAACCAGTATATAGCAAATGATGCTCATATGATTGTGAATATGTCCTTTTTATATAATCACAATCATAGCATATTATGAGATTGGATACTGACATGGACTATTGAACAGCTATTGGTTAACTATTTTTACATTGCTACTTACAACTCCACTTAAAATTTGGGTAATAATGATTCTTCTGTTGTACTATCCATCAATATATCATTCTCCCATGTGTTTTAAGCTACTATTTGTTATAGAAACTCTGCTGGAGAACAAATTGTAAGGCTTTACACATAACAGACTGCTATATTAATTCAAAATATATTTCCTTAACTTGCTTTCTTCCATAGTAAATTGGTTTCCAGCTGTCTGTAGACAAGAATAATGAAATGAGTTGCATTGATCCTACAAACTGCATTGATCTTACAGGTGGTTTATCTATATAAAACATGTACAGCCATACTCTACATCCTAATGGTGAATGTATTCAGAATTCTGCTATTTCTGACATTTTATAATAAAAAAATGTTCTTCTAAACTTTTTTAACATTAAAGTGCAAATGAAAGAAAGTTGTTTGAATCAGACTTGAATTGTTCATTCTTATTTCTTTGAATTCAAAAATGTCATTCCATAACATTCAATGTTTTGATAAAACTGAATTCTTTGGCTAAAATGTTTGTCATACAGTATGTTTTGTTTGCTTCTTAATAGTAAGTCTGCTCAAGATATTCAAATTCAATGTTTAATAGAGCAAAACAATATGAGAATTAAAACTAGCTTGCATACATACACTAATATTAGAGTTTGAAGTCCTAACTACAGAGAAAGCCCTATTATGAGAAAAGGGGAAGTGGAACTATTTTATAGGTAAAGAAAATTCAAAAAATACAGTATGATTAAAATTGCATGGTTTATAATTTGCAAAACAACAATAACAACTTGTTGCATGGATAAACTACTTAAATTATCAATTTATATTTATTAAAAAGACAATATTTTGATAATCTTTTGAAAAGTCATTTCTGGCACAGATATGCAGTGTTGTGCAGATTGGGTCAGATCCAGATTTCTTGAATTAAATTTGTGTGCACATATGTATGTATGTGTACAGGTCTCTGCTGGATTATTATCAGTTTGAATTTATATATCAGTCCAATTGTAATTCTGAATCAGATTTCTGAATTGTTATCAGATTGATTAGGGTTCCATTCAGAAAGTTTACCTGATATGGATAACTGTATTTATGCATGAAGAAACTAATTCAAACTTTCCAATGTTTTTTTTCCTTAAAAGTCTGGATCAGATGGACAAGACTAATAAATATGCACTTACAATACTTACATTGATAATCATCCTGTTGTTAGAGAAATCATTTTATTCTATACATCCCATTAAATTGAATGGGATTATTATTTTATAATTTTCTTCTGTATAAGTTTAGGCTTACATTATGAATCTACTTCAAGATGAGCATGAATCAGAACATTTTTAAATATTTGAGTGATGTAAATGCCAGCTGAAATGAATGTGGAACTTATGCTGAAGTCAAGGATTACTTTTAATATTGTTTGTGCCAGCAGCAAAATGGTAGCAAATTACAAAATCAGACATGCTACAAAATAGGTCCCAAAGTGTTTGCTTAACTGTTCTTTCTATTTCTTTTTTTATTGTCAGTACAAATACTTGGCTATTGAAGGCAGCACGATAATAGGATTTAATTTGATTTGCTGTTGGCTGAAAAATGTAAGTCACTAAGGATATAACATGCTTGGCCACAATTATGAGTGCAAAGTGTTGCCTTTGTTGAGTGTAGTTTTGGCAAAGATATGTATCCATTTTGAGTAGAATTACATTACTTATGGACCAGCACCAAACCAATATTGTGGCTTGTTTTGTCCTTAATTTTTCCACTTTCATTTTTGCCATCACAGGTACAAATGCAAAAGAAATGTGTCATATTGCATACTACTGCACCAAGCTTTGTTTATGAAATATGAAGTGCAGAGACAGTTAACACACATGCTTGATCTTGATTCTCATTCCATGAACAATATGCTTCCCTTCTTTCTACATCTTTCTCCCCCAGTTTCCATTTAGTTTTCTTTATATATCACATACTTTATGATCCATGAATGTGTCGTTTTCCTGAATTCATAGAAAGCACATTCAGCTATAGTAGAACATTCATTATACTGGAGCTTAGATGTAATTATAGCTATTATTCAATGAATAAAGTAACTAAAGCAAAAAAAAAGCCCAACACTTACTTAATCTCTTGCCTATATGTCTCCATTCAAAGGTGTCACAAATTAGAAATAAATAAATAAAATGGGGGTGTTCACACAAATCTTAAATCATTATGTGGTTTATTTGGTTTTGGCTAAGTGTAGCCAGTGGTAAAATCTGACTGAATCTATCTGGCTCATGCGAACTGGTAGCGCCAGTGACAGGAGGCTTTGCCCACCCACCAGAACATCATTACATCCTGTTTTTGACCCTCTGTGCATGCTCACACTCCGGAACTGGTAGGGAAGGTAAGTGTATTTCACCACTGAGTGTAGCCAGTCAATTGTGGGATTTTCAGGTTTATCTCAATGAACAAACCCAGTAATAAAATTGTTTGACACATACAAGAGGTGCAAAATATTCCATGAGGAAATAATCTGGAATGTTAATTCTTCTCTTGGAAAAGGCCAATTTGTATATTTCAATTTCTGGAAATGGAGTCAACAGAAGAGAAAATAGTTAATGTGTTCTAGATATGGTAGACTTGTTCCAGAGAAATTTTTCTTGTTCTGGATCATTCCCTTGCAGAATATTTACAAAATTAACTACAATTTTGTCAAGACACCTGAGTCGACTATTTCATTCTGTCTTCTACTTTTGGAAAGATATGAACTGCTATCAGTCAAAAACTTATAAATCTGGCAAAAACCAAATGGGAAATGCTGAGATGATTTGCCTTGCCACAGATATTAAAAACTCTTAGCACAAGGATCCTGAAATAACCCAATGCCATGGCTGAAACCAGTAAAGCTAGTACCACATGAAAGAAATTAGGCACTAAGTTGAACAGTTCATGAGTAACACAGCAGCATTTTTTAATTTTATTTTATTTGTAGATAACTTATTAGGTAATGTATATAAGTATAAATTGGATATAAAATTGAATACAAATAAAGAAAAACATTAGGACAGGAACAGTAGGCACGCTGGTTTTCTTATGCAGAACTCTTAGGAATGGGATGAGGTCAACAGTAGACAGTCTTAGATTAAAGTTTTTTGGGGTTGGAATGAGACCACAGAGTCAGGTAGTGCATTCCAGGCATTGACCACTCTGTTGCTGAAGTCATATTTCCTGAAATCAAGTTTGGAGTGGTTCACTTTGAGTTTGTATCTATTGTGTGTATTGCTGTGGTTGAAGGTGAAGTAGTCCTTGACAGGTGGCATATGATTTTATGAACTATGTTTAGGTCGTGCAGAAGGCGGCATAGTTCTAAATTTTCTAAACCCAGAATTTTAAGTCTAGTGGCATAAGGTATTTTGTTGTAAACAGAGGAGTGGAAGACTCTTCTTGGGAAATATTTCTGTACACGTTCTATTGCATTAATGTCAGATATGCAGTGTGGATTCCAAACAGATGAGCTGTATTTGAGTATTGGCCTCAAATACAGCTCATTTATTCAATATAAACAGCATGTAGAAAGATTCGGTCAGCAAAATAAAATTGTGATAAACTATGGCCACTCCACCTCTATGGTCTTAAACATTAATATATTAAATATCATTCCAGAGAATACCCCATTGAATAAAATTGTGAGTTGTGTACTATCCCTCTTCTATTAGCCAGATGTCCATTCTCTATTTTATTCAAGGAGAGTAAGGAATAAGAAGTGAGTTCTTCCTATTTTAGCATAATTGGGACTTATATTTCTTTGTCAAACAACTGTTAATTAAAAAGAAAAGTCTAGTAGAATATGTTTATGAATTTATTTATGATACATACTGAAGTTAGGACACAGGCTGAATTAATTTAAATAAATAAATATATTTTGTCTTATAGAAATATACTACCATAAAGACCATGACTCCATTGACAATTGTTCACTGACTTTCCAGATCACCAAAAAAACAGAATTCTTTCTGCAAAATACATTACAATTAAGATAAAAAATATGCCATTTAAACATTTTATATTATACATAAACATAGCTAATGCACTAACAAACTCATAAAAATCAACAATCTACAATTTTGCCAATAGTTTGTTCTCTTCATGCAACATTTTGGAAGATCTTTACATGCCACATAACAATTTGCTTAAGTTTTATTTTATTTTAATTTGGAGGAGGTAGGAAAGCATGGCATATAACAAGAAAAATTGACATAAAAGCTAGTCAGGAAGATTTTTTTCCCATTCTGCACTCTGTCCTATAGAAACAGCACTATCACAAATCCAAAGACTGAATTCCAACTGAGGGATTTTTTTAGGTAACTTTATTATCATTATCTTAAACTATTAACCATCTGACCTTGTGAGTTATGAAGAATTAAAAAATGTTAACCATAGATAATTTACTATTTGATAAGCCATATACCCATTTTCAGGAGAAAAATATTAGAAGTATACCAAAGGTATATATGATTCATATTTAACAACAGTTGCCAGTTTGTATTTCCATAAATGTATTTTTTTGTATTTAGAAACTCATCAATATAGAAACCTTTTGAGGTCATTGCAAAGCAATAACATATTGGAGCTATGTGCTTAGTCCTTTTAACAAACATTTCATATTGATGACCAAGGGTTATGTTTGAAGACTATCACAGCTAGAATTTGCTAAATTAATCATTTAGTGTGATTTCTTACTAGCTTTTTTAAAAAAATGCATCTCTTTGTTCTCAGTGCTGAAAGCTTAGCTAACAAATCCTGACACTACTTTTCTTTATGTAAAGAATTTTGTTGAAACTACTTAATTCCCTTTCATAGATAACATATGGAATCTTTCTCCTTTGCACTTTGCAAACAGAGGCCATAAACAGTTTCTGTCACTTTTAACCGCTGCAACTGAGCAAGTATTTGCTCATTATCTTTTGAAATAAGTGATAATTTCATGATTATTACATTTAAAAATAGAACATTATAAATACATTATAAATGCATGGATGTTGACTTAAATTTTGTTCCAAGAATTTAAATATAACATATTAAGAAATGCTAAATCTTGTTATTTATTTCTATGACATCAGTAGTACTTACCGTGGAATACTTATCCAAAGGGAGAAACTGCAAACTAACTGTCACTCTCAGCGTAAATGACATATACAGGTGTCCCTGAAGTCAATAAGAAATGCAGGCATATGTAGTTATGGAATATGCTTAATATCAGCTTGCCAAAGAGACTTAATTATGGGGTCTTCAGAGGGTGCTTTGTGGCTGGTTAGAATAAATTTCTTAACCTTGATTTCCCCAAACCCTCCAAAGTTATTTTTTTAAAAAGCCAAACATCATCAAATTTCAGAAAAAAACTAAGACAGGACCAGACATGGAATTATCTATTTAGGTTTATATACTAAGAAAAATGTTGCACAATACCTTTTTTTTTCATTTTACGAAAGTATTGTCTGCTGTGACCAAGCCAAAAGTCTTAGGATGCATCCTACTTACAGGTCACAATTTTACTATTTCTGGTCTAAGGGAATAACAAAAATGCCACATACACACACCACCGCCTTTAAAATAAGCACAGTTTTTACTTGAGCATCCTCTAAAAGACTCCTAGTAATGTTAATTATGTACAGACTGACTGTCATATTATTTTAAATTGCATTCACTATCATAGCCCAGAAGTGACAACCCATCAGAGGAAATTATAATTCCCAAAGTCTTCATGAATTTACTTTTCCCACATGGGTTTAAATTAAACTGTTTCGATTTCTCTGGATTTTTCTGCAATGTGGAATGTTAGACGGATGTTTACAAATAGCTATGCAAATAGGACGTAAATGTATAGGGATAGAAAAGGTCTTAAAATTCCTCGTGGAATTTTGTGATCTGAACCAAAAATCATCTAAAAACATCCTACTTGTTTTTCTTAGCTAGTGAGACTTTAAAATGCCACCATGTGTCCATCTCAATAGCAACACACAAGATGGATATCTGTGTTATAATTGATTAATCTTTAGCTTTTTTTAAAAAAATACAGAAATAATTAATACACTGATAGTAGAACTGTTCTTTCTTTGGTTGTGTTTGTATTTCTATCTAAATGCATCAATTCTATTCATTTGTCACCTTACTATATATTAAACACATGTCTTCATTAGTTGTAGTACAACAAATTTCATACACAAAATAAATATAACAAATTAGCAATAATACTTGCTTAATAAAAGAGGAAAAAACAAAATTCTAAAAAGCAAAGACCAAAAGTGTTCTTCTTGAATCTATCCATGCTTTTTATATGATATGTTATGCTGATATTGACATAAAACTTTTTAATATTGCCACAAAACAATGAAAATAAAACAACAGAAATTATATAGTTAATTGTATTTGGTAATAGTAAGAAGGATTGGAACATATTGGGAAGGAGAACCAGGGGAAAGAGAGAAAGGGTGATTCTTCATTCCCTTAAAAGTGATAGCTCTGCTGAACTAGATATTGCCATACATTGCAGCTGAGAATGAAAGCCCTAAATCTGTCTTTCTCTGAAATGTGTCATAATTTCATATTAGGCAGTAAATGTCAATGTATATGAGCAGTTAAGCAGTAATACTGCAGAGAGACTGTAGAGGTAATAAAATACATGTCTGTCTTGAAGGGGTGATAGCCAAGTGATTTCATATGCTAAGAAGGGTTATTGTTTGCATGTCAAGAAATGTTTTATCACAAATATATTTTATAAATAAGTAAGCTAGATTTAAAAAATGCATTTTATATCAATGCTAGATTTTAAGCACCATATTTGCCTAAACATTATATCTATTTCAAACTGAACCAAAAATAAGTGTTCCACATATTAGCCCTTTTCAGACAATCAAACATGACTAATCCCATACTTTATTGCATCTAAAAGAGTTGGAGCAGAATAATATCTGTATCATTTTGTTTCTCTAAATCAATTAAATCCAAGGCAAACCATTCAATATCACAGTAGTCCAGGTCTATGTCCCAACCACTGGTGCTGAAGAGGATAAAATTGTCTGTTTCTATGAAGCCCTACCACAATTTATATAATTAACACCAAAAAACAATGCATCATGGGGGATTGGATTGCTAAAGTAGGAAGCCAAAAAATAACCAGAATAACAGGCAAGTTTGGCCTTGGAGTAGAAAATGAAGTAGGGCTCAGAC
>JANHFP010007948.1:219026-230487 GCA_032468135.1 Calamaria suluensis | reverse complement strand
TGGGGCAAGAGAATGCTCTGAAATTAGCTTGGGCAGAATGACATGAGTGAGTGACATGCATGATGTCAACTTGGCCACGCCCACCAAGCCACTCCCATAGAACAGGTGGCAACAATTTTTATATTTCACCCCAGCGTAGACCCTTTAAAATGCTAGTAAACTTCAAAGCCCCATATGTCATAGGATTTGGATATTTGCACAACTGCCTTTCTCCAACTGCTTTTGCCTGTTCCATAAAATATAATGGGACTGGTGTGTTCGGGCTCCTGTCTATCACAAAATGTAATATCATGTGACTTGGTATGGCTTACTGGGTAGTTGAACAGGTGCAAAAAATTGAAGTAACCTTTACACTACAAATAGCTAGGCCCAGAGTCCACTGAAGCTGGGCAATTAATAGATTAAAATAAATGTCAACATAACAATAATGCATATGGTAAAACTACTATGAGCCGTGGTGGCACAGTGGTTGGAATGCAGTACTGAGAAAGAGGTTGCAACATACTCAAGATTATTTCCAACTCTAGATTTTATAATAATTTTTGAATTATTTTTGAATATTCATATTCAGATCATACATAATTTCAGGTCTAGATGGCAGCATTTTGCAGCTAAATATGATATTTTTAAAAATGCTGTTTTAATTTTTAAAAGTACTTTTGTTCCACATTAAAATCAAATATTTTTTTTCAGCTTTGACAAAAACATATTTTACATCTGTGCCTGAAGTAATGTTTCTTAAATTTTACATATATACTTAATGCTTAGAATTTGTCAGGAAAGAAACATTTCTGCTTTTAGTTTCATATCTTACAAATTTGTTATTTTTAAGTAGCTATGGGAAATTATTTAATATGTGAGTACATATATGGAACATATACAAAATATTTATATAAACACACTGCAGTACTTTATTAGGAAGCCCTTCTGAAACATATTGAATGATCTTTAATAAAGGAACATCTAGAAAAGTCAATAGAAAATTGATGATTAAAGATAGATAACTGAAGTGTCTTCGTTGTTGTTAGTCACAAAGTTGTGTCCAACCCATTACAACCCCATGGACAATGTTCCTCCCTGCCTTCCTATTCTCTACCATCCCCCGCAGTCCATTTAGGCTCATGGTGACTGCTTCAGTGACTCCATCTAGTCACCTCATTCTCTGCTTTCCCCTTCTTTTGCTTTCAGCATTAGGGTCTTCTCCAGTGAGTCCTTCCTTTTCATTAGGTGGCCAAATATTTGAGTTTCATCTTCAGGATCATAGTCTTCATAGTAGGATGCTATAATAATCTAGAGAACAGAGAAGAATATATTAAGGAAATGTCTTTGTTAAAAATATATCTACAAAAGAATGATCTATTCTAACCACATATTACTAAATTAGTCTGTAGGTTTCTCATTATTGATTTTGCTGATTAACTGGAATTGTTGAAAGTTGTAATTCACCATAATTAAGAGGATGACAATTTCCCCTACTTTACCAAATGCTAACGTGCCACCTACACTAAGCAATATCAATTATAATTCCAATAAAATAATTCTGCAAGCAACCACATATCTCGATAATCAGATGTTTCTTTTGGAGTATACCATTTTTTTGTCTTTTAGAAATACAAAGAAATATCTGATGTAATATTTTTTAATCCCAGAAGACATTAGCAAAATATTTCAGTAAAGCTGATAAGGAGACTGTGGATTCAGTCACCAGGAGTTGAATTCTACTTTATTATTATTATTTTTAAATCTAAATATAGGATATTGAGAGGGTTAGAGTAAAGTGACCAGATTTGGCCACACCTTTGGCGGGACATCGTCGCGGGGAGGGGTGCTGGCTGCTGAGAAAGAAAAAAAACAACCGGAGACCGGTGGCGGGGGGCCCCTCCGCGCTGGCGCTGGCTGCCAAGGAAAACAAAACAAAAAAGAGCCAGGGCGCTGGCTGCCAAGCAAAAAAAAACAAAACAAAAAAAAGCCGGGGGCGGGAGCCCCCCACGCCGCCGCCCCCTGCGCAGGCGCTGGCTGCCGAGCAAAAAAAAACCCCAACAACCTGAGACCATTGGCGGGGGGGGCCGTGCCGCCGCCCGAAAACCCTACCTTCCTGCTTCATGCTTGCTGGCTACCGACGGAGGAAGGGGGAGAAAAACCGACTTTTAAAAATCGCCCGGGTGAAAAAAAAAGCCCATGGGACATGAGACTTTTACTAAAAAGGCATGTCTGTCCCACCAAAAGCGGGACGGATAGGTTAGAGTGCTTTTTGTTTGCTTATATAATGTCTGTTTTAATATTCCAAGGCTTAGTAGTATGTGATTTATTTATATCACAAAGAACTAACAGAACTTTGTTTAAAAATTTACTATTACACCACATTGTATTGGATAAGATCCAGTCTGTTTCATCTATTCATCCCAACTGCAGTTATTTTTGGATGTTTAGGATTATCTCTATGCATTTCATTTTCATCTTAGGCATTGTTGCAGAATGAAGAATATATTGTTTTTCTTGATGTATGGTCAGGGCAGGGGCTTGATAATTTTCTGGTTTTATTGGTGACTTGAACATGGAAAGAGACATTTTTACAGGGATTTTTATTTTTATGACTAGGCTGTTTCAAGTGTTTGTTCTTTCATTTATCCATTATATGTTCAGTGTGTTTTTAGTTAGTGGATGTTGGTTTGATCTCTTCAAAGTTTCATTTTTCCATGTATAGTATTTACATATAATATACATAAAAGTGGGAGAAGTTGTACAGAGTTTGGGAGTTGGGAGGCACTATTATGCTAAAGTACAGTTTTGTTCTCTTTTCTATCAAAATCCAAGAAATTTCTAAATGAGATCCTATAGTAGTAGATTGGATGAGGATGAACAAGTTAGGGCTTGATCCAAATCACAGAGGACTGATTTAGATAAGTCAAAATGCAGATTAATAATAGACATTCAATTTATACTGAGTGGGATTATATTTATTTACTTAATATATATCCTACCTTTATTGTTTCTTTATAAACAACTCAAGGCAGCTAACATACCTAATATTTCTTCCTCCTCTTTTCTCCACAACAACAACCCTGTGAGGTTTAGGGCACAGAGACAGTGACTGACCCCAAATCATCCAGCCGGCTTTCATGCCTAAAGTGTTCTAACCCATGTTCTCTCGCTTTCTAGCCAGGTGCTTTAATCACTATACCACACTGGCTTTCAATCAAATTGCCTCTAAAACAACCCTTCACAACCTAAATGCTCTCCAGTTCTCAGCTGTTTTGGAGAAAATGTTGAGAGTTGTAGGTTAAAAGTATAGATAAAATGCAGATTGAGAATGGCTATTGTAAAGAGCCTGTATCATAGTTTGGATGTGCTTGTGAATTTACCCACAAATATGAAGATCCAGGAAGACCAACAGAAATGTGTTTATGCCACTGAGTCTGGCCCACCAAATATCTTCATTTTCTGGAGACACTAAAATGATTGTTATGACATATGCCTAGAATGCATATTACATGGATTTGCACTCTACATGAGCTATCTTTGAAAAATATTCGGTGACGCTAGCTATTCCACTGAAGTGCCCATTAAAGAATATGACTGCTCTAAGTTGAGACTAAATATCTGAATACATTCGCACGCACACATACATACCTACACACAGAAACACACACCTTATCCTTTATGAGCTTGCCAGGCTTTAGGCTATTTAGGAGTTTAATCCTGCCATCATTTAGATGCATTTTTATAAGAATACACAACAAACAATTCTCTGGATGTTTCTGTATTTATAATTCTTCATAAAGAAAGGCACAACTAAACTGTCTGCCCTTTTGAGCATGTGGTTTCATATCAAATTATATAAGCGTACATTGTTTGATTGTCATGTTGTTCCTTTGCTTTAAATGTACTTAAGTATGCATACATTAATTCATACAGACTAGGAAATTATAATTAAATTCCAAAAAAGATGACATTGGGAAACAAATTTATATTTATATAAATCTTACTTTGTCTGCAGTCAGTTGTGAGAAAGCCTGTGTATGTATTGACTATGTCCAAGTTTTATTTATTGAAATGTATTTTATTTTCACATATTTATGTCCTTTTGTTTTCCAAGTTAAATGGCTTGTTTCACTTCAGTAACTCTATGCGTTTTTCTAAAATTTGTCTGGTGATGATTCTCTTTAGCTAATCTTTTCAATTCATTATGCCTAGGTACTTCAGGGGTCTTACAACAGGGATGATTCTACATGAATTTGCTGAAATTCTTAAGCAAACACGGGTGAGTTAAGGTTGAATTTCTATCCTTAACTCTCACATTTTCTTGCTTTTGTGGGTTTTAAGTTACTACTTTAAGATGCAGTCATTTTGGCCTACATGTATCAGCTTTTAATAAATGACAAGTGATATCTGGAGGTGTTTTGCTAAAAGTCTTTTAACTTATAGCAAATGCTGTGTAGTTTCCAATTGCTCTAAATGCATTACTTCCTGAATCACCAGTCATGTTTGAACATGGAATTTAGACAATTATGGTCAAAACTTTAAAGTACTTTTTTAAAATATCTGCTTTAAAAAGCAAGTTTGTATTGATTATTTCTAGAGTATATGTATTATATAATCAGCCAAGCTGGGTATTGCCTATCTGATATATAATTTATCAGGTCCTAAATATTTTACACTACTAGGCAAATGGCAAAACCAAAAGATTTATAAGATGATTTTTCCCAGATCAGAAATTCTGATAAAGCTTGGATAAAACTGATTTTTGTATACCACAAACTAGATAACACAATTATGATTTAAAAAAATACTATTACAATCACAGCTATGTGGTATTTATATACAAACAGAAGTATAACTTAAACCTGCAACTGCAAGAAATTTCTATTGAAACTTTTTCCTTATCTTGCCCATTTTGCTTAAGCATTACAGCACATCTTTAGTGCTTTGCCTAAAAGCACCAAAACATTTATCAACACTGAGATATGCTGTTGATAAATGAGAGACATTGTTCAATCCTGAGACTTGCAATGAAAATATATGAGTGATCAAGATGGAGTATCTTATTAATATTAACAAAATGATATCATGTTAAAAATCGGACATTTTGGTTTAAATTTCAAGTAAGAATGTGTAAAATAATAGACCAGCTTTAAAATATTTCGCTTAATATTATTTATTCCAGCATGTTCTAGTGTATTATAAATTATATACCAATTCTTGAATTAGAGAAGTTGATTTAATTTGCAGTATTATTAGTACATAAACATATTTTGGAACTTAATAATACATTTTATTTATATAGGAAAACCCATGTGTGTGTGTAATTTGTATTAATCTAAAAGACAAAAACAGTATACAAATCTCTGCAAAAAATGTATTAATACTAGAAAAATTAATTTCAGTCTTTTTTCCCTTTAAAAGCATTTTTGGACTCTGAAAAGAAGCTTTTCTCCCATCGAATATTGTCAAGGGATGAATGTATTGATCCATATTCAAAAACTGGCAACCTTAGGTATGTATTATGAGTAAACTGTTGTTTATGGAATAAATATACAAAGTATATTGGTGAAAATAGTAGATAAAAATCAATTAAATAATACAAGTATTTCCTGTATTCTAAACTTACATTTCAGCTCTAGATGGCAGCATTTTGCAGCTACACGCACAAGTATTTCTGTCAACTTTGAATGAAAAGAAAGATTTGTATTAGCTAAATTGAATGCTGTGTTTGTGTCTGTCTGTATATGTTAGAAAAAACATTTGCCCTAAGCTTTATTTTGTTTTTTCTAAGTCATACTTTGGAAACAAAAATGAGTACTAATTTATATGAATGTTTAAAACATTGCTATTTTGTAGAGTACATTTTGAATTTTTTATTGTACTCTAATAATTTATGATGCTAAATACATTGTTAGGCACAAGAAATCGGGGACCAAGCCTGTTCAAATGAGTATAAGTTTATTCCGTGCTAGTTCTCTACAAGATTGGAACTACTAACAGTCAAGGCAAACTGGAGGTAGATAAGAGTCAGTGGAATTCAAAGAGGGCTGGACTTAGATTTCTTGTGGCCTGAAGGGACTCCATACTGATGATGCATCAGACCCCTCCCTTGGGCTCAGCTGGTCATCTACATGTATCATGAGAATAAGTCTGGTTTTGTTTGTTGTGTTTTGATTTTTTAAAATCATTTATTAAAATCAGTAGTGTATAACAAAATTATAATTATATGTCCCATCTTACTAACATCTGTGCATTTTATTTAGACTGTCAGGATCTTGCCATTACTTTTTCTCGACTGTATTGATGAACTTCGTTTTTTGTTAACTCTGATTTTTTCTCTTGCTGTCTGTTCCTCAGTAATTAAGCTAAAGTATCCACTAAGCAAAATCATAACTGCTTTTATCTTCATCTGAGATGAATTCCTTCTGTACCCATTCACTGGTTGTGCCAGGGTACAATGCATACATCCCGCCCTCCCAGTTTCCCACAGTACTAAATGTGGCGGATCTGAAGATCCAATGCAAAGATGGCTTCTAGGCCTGGCAGGTTGCTTTAGCCAGAAGAGGGTCATACTTGACCAGTTGGTGGTAGAACTGAATGTCAGATGAACCTTAAAAATTGTTTATATATTTCTGTCAACTTGTCATAATCTACTAATAATTATTTTAGAGTTATCTAGTGGATAATCAAAATAAATTAATTTTATGCCCTGGTTGTAGGAACTTATTTCCTTGTGGAGATTCCATGGTTTGCATTATTGATGACAGAGAAGATGTTTGGAAATTTGCACCGAATTTGATCACTGTGAAGAAATATGTATATTTTCAGGGTATAGGTGATATTAATGCACCACCTGGCTCAAGGGAAGCTCAAATGAGAAAGAAAGGTAACTGGCGGGAAACGATGTTCCAATTTTCAATATTTGCATCTTACAAAATCAATTGCCATCTTTGTTCAAGCAAACTATTATAATCTAAGACTGTTGGAAAACCAACAGAATCAAAATTTTCTATTATACATTTAGCAGATATCTATAGTCCCTTTTTAAAATTATTATAAGGTTGCTAGTAATTGATATATAGAGATGGTTTTATTGCATGGGAAGTCATCAAATGCTAGTTAGGCAACTTACACTTATTAGCTATTTTAAAATCTGCCTCCTTTTAAGGAAAAATCTGCATCAGTATTTTAATTATACTGGAGCTTTCTCAACAATATTAGAATAGATTTTTAATAAAAATAAATTGATATAGTGAGAAAGAAATTAAGTATTTTACTGTGGTATGGCCTCAGTCTGGATTCTTTTGTCCTACTACTTGCAGCTTTAAGAAGAGAAGAGAGAAAGTTGTTGTAAAAATACATAACTTGTCTATCATCTAATCTGTAACCAGCCAATTGATCTGTCTCAAGCAGGTCCAAATTAGGCATCTCAACTTAAAAAGGAATTAATAGCCACCATAGGTGTTTCTCTGAGTAGCTCATACGTTGTGTTGAACTATAATTTATTCATAATTAATTGGCGGTGGTTTTCCTTATAGATAACAGTAAGATAAAAACTGATTTATAAACCACAATGATTGGATTTATCAGTATATGTTGTGTTTAGCCACATAAAAGCCCAATGAACACAATGCAGTGTTTGAGCCCAGCCAGTGATGCGTTACTAAAAATTGAACTTAATTAAAGTAGGCTGGTGAATAACAGCAGATAGAGTCATTGCACACTTGTTATTTATGCCCCCCACTTGTGCTGTTGTATATTCATAAGCGCTCTTTACATGATGGCTGAAAAATAAGGGTGTAGTGTTTTCTCTGCCTCTAATTACATGCCCAGAATGTTCTCTCTGCTGCTCATCTCTTATGAAAAGTAAGGCAAAGGAGAGTTAGTCCAGGCTATAGGTGAAAATGAAAATGGATGAACTGTGTCACTATGCTAAAGCCCATATAACATTTTGGTGTTATATTCTAATAGAATTCACACTATCCAGCTGATATACTTCAGTTAAGAAAATTATATAAATGGAATAATCTCCTTGATCTCTTGTACTTGGGGACATAATACATTTTAATTGTATGAATTTTAAATAGAGATATAATCATGTAGCTGAAGATGAGATAATATGCTTTTCACTATTTTGTATAGCCAAAAATATTTAAAGTAGATTATTGTTTTTAACCTTGAACCAATTAAAACTCTGTGCAACATAAAAATCTAATTAGTCTAGCTTGCTTCCCTCGCCATGGATAGGTGTAGGGAAGGGGGAATATTATTAACTAAAGTCCATGGTGATTATTATTCCTTATGTGATTATTACAGAAATCATGCAGGGTTATGTTTTTGCCTTAAATAAAGATGTATTTAATTGAATAATTTATATTCTTTGATTGACTTATTTTCTATACTTGTGTAAGCTGACTTTGAACTTAATTCATATTGTATATTTAATTTAGCAAATCATTCCTCAAAACCAGTGGATGCATCTGATCCAGCAGCAGAAATAAAAGATTCTGAAGAAATAAAGAACACTGAAAATGTGGAAGAACAGAGCAACGGCATTAAGAAATCTACAATAGAAGTAAATGGCAATAATTCTGTCAGCAGTGAGACTTCACCATTGGATTTAAATTCTAATGTTAAAGGAACAACAGATTCTTTGTGTGATTCTGATCAGATAACAAATGTTCCTAATACAAATAATCAGATGAGTGCCAAGGAATCTTATGTACCTTCAGATCATGAAAACAGGACAGTTACAGGCAAGCAGCAGATTCAAGACAAAACAGCCAATTACTTGGACTTTGAGTTGTCTAGTGATAGTGAAAGTGATAGTGGCCTGGAAGCTAAAAAATCTTTATCCTCTTCTGCCTCAGATAGTGAAAATGAAGGGAAAAGAAGCTGGAAAAAGTCAAAACATTCTGTGCAGGAAGAAAAGGGTGTACATCTGCTGGGAAATGATACAAATGTAGAAAAAGATGGACAGTTGAACCATTCTGGAGACTCTGCATCTTCACTTACTGTCAATACACATCCCAAAGCTTTGGATTTGGAAACGCATGAGGAAATTGAACAAGATAGCCTTTATAGTCTTGGAAATGGTTGTATAGACAAGAAGGAAGCTGAAACAGAGTCTCAAAATAGTGAACAATCTGGTATAACTGTAGGAGAATCTTTAGATCAAAGTATGGAGGAAGAAGAAGAAGATGACACAGATCATGATGACCATTTAATATACCTTGAAGAGATTCTTGTCAGAGTGCATACAGATTATTATTCTAAGTATGATAAATATGTCAGAAAGGAAACCGATGAACTTCCAGATATACGAAAGATAGTGCCAGAACTGAAACAAAAAGTATTGTCAGATGTTACCATATTATTTAGTGGATTGTACCCTACAAATTTTCCTATAGAAAAAACACGGGAGCATTATCATGCTATTGCACTTGGAGCTAAGATTACAAAAACTCTTGTATTGAATGAAGATGACCCCAATAAGCCAACCCACCTTATTGCAGCCAGAGCAGGTAAATAGAAAATAAAATTACTTTGAATTTGAAGAATGAGTCTCCTCTGGGTAGCTGCCATGCTTTTCCTTTGTTGTGCTAATTGGATCCGTCAGTAAAATTATATAGCTGTGTACTTCTTTTGCATGGAGTTAAATTAAAATTTAAATAATAAAGCATAATGCATCTGAAAATCAATTCTGTCATCATAGCTGGAGTACAACAAATTATTATTGAAGCAGGTTATAGGGATAAATCTCAGAAGGAACACTGAAACTGACGTAGAATCAATATTTTTTCTATACATTATTTTAATTCTGCTAAGTTTAATGCAGAGTATAACTAGAATTGACTTATCACCAAAAGAAATTGCTTCCAAAACACTCACATTTGGTTGTTTTAAATAGGCACAGAAAAAGTCCGGCAAGCTCTGAACTGTAACCATCTTCATATTGTAAATCCAGATTGGTTATGGTGCTGCTTGGAACGATGGGACAAAGTAGAGGAACAACTGTTTCCTTTGAAGGAGGATTACTTCAAAACACAAAGGTAAAAAGTAATAATTGTTTATATGGAGATTCTATGGTTATGTGTTTTGCTTGTGTTTAAAAATTAATGTCCTGCCTTCAAAAAGAAAGGTATTGGAGAAAAATCTCTAAAGTTTGTAAGGAAATGTGAGAATGACCTTGAAGAAAGGAAACAATCAGACAAGGGGCAGGAGCCTCCAGTAGAAATTCAAGAAACTTAGAAAAGACTAGTCCAAATTGATCAAGCACTTAAAAGTGGCAGTGGAAAGTTTATATTTTCAGATTTGCGAGATTGATGTTAACCCTCCCAGACAGGAAGCATGACCAGATGAACTAAATCTACTTTATTGTAAGCTTACATTAACAGAATCTTACCTAAATATATGGGGGTTCTTAGAGAAAACAGATTATAGCAATCCACTTCAGTCTGGATTCAAGATAAGTGAAATTATCTTGGTTAGGTGGGTAAGTATGATAGGGCAGAAAAGGAGTGTACCTCTTCTTGACATATTTGCTCTCAGCCTTTGATAGCATTTTTCATGGTATCCTCCTGTAACACCTCTGGAAGTTAGGAGTGGGGATATTGTTTTGCAGTAGTGTTCCTTCCAGAAATAGCTTCAATTGGTATTGGCATGGAAAATAAACCTAAAGTCCTCCATTATAGGGTGCTGCAAGACTTTGTTCTTTTATTCCTTTTATGTAACCCGTACAGAAGCCAACAAGAACAAGTTGCCATAAGAGGCAGTATTGGGGATGTCGACATTCTAAAAGCCATTTATTGCAAGATCAGCTGGACTTGAAGAATAGACATTACTGAGTTGACATATGTTCCTCAGCCTTAGAAAGAAGCTCCCTTCAAGTGAGAGAATGGCTGGGAAACTAAGACAATGGGAGTCAGAGAACTTATGCAGCTTCTGGGAATGGATTCTTTTTAATGGAAACTTTCTCTAATGGAATCTCTGGAAAATCTGTCCAGAATGGTTACAAATAGTCCTCAATTTACAACTACAATTGAGCCCAGAATTTTGGTCATAATTTCAGTGGTCCATGGGCCACTGGTGGTCCCCAGAAAAATTATTTGCATTTTATATATTGCATTAAATCAGGGGTCCTCAAACTATGCCCCCTTATCATTTACATGCAATGAAAACTTGTGTTGCTGTGGATACCTTCCCCCTTTGGGGTCTTTTTGTGTGGGTTGGAGGGGAGCAGAAATTCTGACTTGGGGTCTGCTTCGGCCTCCTGGTTTTGGGTGAAGGGAGAAGGGAAGCACCGCTGGTGGCAAAGAGCCGGAGGGCCTCGTTCCGGTGGGACTGCCTCATGGCCTGGAACTGGCTGACCGTCTCAGCCTGCTGAGCCTCCAGACACCAGGACCTGGCCTTGCACTCCCACAGGCCTTCCCTCTGCTTGGAAAGCCTATGCTCCTAGTCCTCAGTGAAGTGTTTCTGC